>WUAP02029899.1:0-19093 GCA_015163945.2 Stichodactyla helianthus | reverse complement strand
TATAACCAAAATATTGTTATTTAACCCTAATTCAAAATGATCTTGCTGTTTTTAAGGAGAAAAACTTATCAAAACACATTAAAAATTTGTTGAAAAGTTAGTGCATTCGTATGGCAGTCAGACAACAATGTCGAACATTTTTGTGACCATAACACAATGTAGCACAAATTACCTCACATTATGGCTAGGGGCCAATCGGTGAATTAGTGCAAACTGTTATGTGTGACTGTTGCCAGTATCATTGCAAAAGTAGAACTCATTTGTACTCCTGTGACATCGCTGGCAATGTCACATGCAGCAGCTGCACAGGTGGACATGCTGTGATTTCCCCATTGCAAGCAATAGCACAGGCAATGTTGCATTGTCTGCCCAAGCCATTACTGTGTTTATTATCATAAATGCTCATGAACATTTCATGATTAAACATTATGAAAACTGAAGTATAAAGAAGTTATAGTAATAGTAAGAGTACCAATGTGTAATTGGAATTCAGATTTTCTAATTAGTTTGGAAACAGTAACAATTGAAGAGAACATGTTAACTACATATCTGCAAGAATTCATGTTGCTACATTAAGCTTAGGATATAAAGATATTAAACATTTAGACCATGTTGGAGTGTCGTAATGCTACAGTCCTGATTGCTGTTCTTTTGTGTTTTAGTTCCATGTCCCAGTAGTTATACAGCTCTATGGTAGTCCCCTCATTTCTGCTGAAAACAATGTCTTTAAGGTAAACAAAATATTTATCAATATCACTTAGTTCAAAAGTTTTAAGAGTGTGATTACATCAAAGAAATACCTTAGGTGATACAAAATATATACCTCAACTTATTAACTTAGCATGATGGCCATACCATAGATTATGGACTGAATTTTTTCCACTGCCTTACATGTATGGCACAAGCACATAAAGCATGGCCATTAAAAGTGAAAATAAGACTCCATAAATTACATATGTTCTAAGCAAGCAAGGTTAGTAAGGTGTTTATTACATATATGGCAAAAATAAGGTTGGCGCTCTGTACCATAAGTTATAGACAGCAAATGGTCCATGAGAGCATGTGAAATTACCTTGGCACATAATATTAAATGTACAGTTATTTCAGAGGCAAATCTAGGAAGCAGAGAGTGCGGTTTGGTAGTTTGTCTGAATCCTCTAATTGGAAAATACCTGTACCGTGATACCATTGTGAAAAAGGAGAATTGGTTGAAAGTCTTTTGTCAGACCCCTCCCTTACCAAAATCCTCAGTGCTCCCCTGTCTTTTTTTATCTTAATGAATTTAAGTCTATTGATTTCTCCAGAGCTTGAAAACAAAAGTGGACAGACAGGGTTTTTTTTGGCAGGACAAATAATTTTAATTGGTGGAGCAAAATTTCCTCTGCCATTTCATGGTCATTTTCCATCTTGCAGCTCAAAATTGTTTTCACCAGCCAGTAGTAAAATTTGACCAGCATTTTGGCCATTTGCAGGCCGCTATTTTGAGCCCTGTTTATCCTTTATTATCACCATCCTATTTACTATAATACGTATTTGTGAGAATCATCATCATAATCATTACCATCACTATGGTTGTCATTTTCTTTAGGTTAGAGTGACTAATGTCATGGACAAGGCTTTGGGTAAAATGAGTGTAACAGCAGTGTCGGCAGTTGACTCTGAAGGAACAACTGTCATGAGCAACAAAGAATTCAAAGCAGGTCCTGATGAGTAAGTATCAACAAGGATATGATATATATTTTATTTGTAATCAAAGCAAGAATTTCCAATAGACCCCTTGTGGTAACTTCCACAGCAGTTACAGTACATTTCACATAACTTTTGACAAGTGGGTTCCAAAGTTCTTTCATACATTTTGAAGTTCAAATCATACTTCGAACTTTGAACTTACATCCTGTGCAAGTTCCGTAATTCATTAAAATAAACATCAAGGTTTATCCCTAAATATGCTGCTCCACAAAGCAGGGTAGTGCTTTGCCTATAGATGGCTTCAGGGTTAAAAACAAATACAATTTGCAAAAAAGACTGAATATCTAAAGATTTTAATTGAACTGCTTTAGAAATTGCTGCAAGGGCAAATTCCTGGCAAATTCTGTTTTCTAAAGCTAAATGTTTAAAAAACAAAGCTTTAAATGAGTTATGTTGGAAGTGCCAATATATTTTCCCTGTTTGTATGGTACAGTGTATATAGTATTTATCATTCATTAACCCTTTGACTCCCAAACCGGCCAAAACCGGCTGTAAGGGATGCACCTCAATTGAAAAATTCTCACTTCAACAATTTTGAGAAATGCAGCCTGAATGTCGGTTCAAAAGGCTCCTTAGGGAACAGAAAAACTTCAGAAACTGAGAAATCCTGGAGAACTGTCCAAAATCCTTATACAAAAACATTTATTGTTTTAGGGAAACTCAAACTGCCTGTTTTTGACGTCATTTTCCAACGCTGAAAATCACTCTTTTTCATCAGATCGCTTTTCTTAGATTTTTATCATTCTTCAAAAATAACCTCCCACAGCAAAATCCAAACTTAGATCTTGGCTTTTGGTGCTTTTATGGTCAGCAATTCATATTACACAGCAAGCGACAGTCCTTTTTTCAACCCCTATCGCCACCGTTGCTTTTTCCACACTTTCTTGCACAGTGCATCATGGGAAAAAGTCGATTTTTCAAGCAGGAAACGTTCCTACCTTCAGTATAGGAATAGTTTTTATAAGTTTCAAGCCACTTGCTCCTACCACCCGAATACCAGCTTCAGAGCCTTCTCCACAAGCCAAATATTTGATAAAATTCCATGGTAGGTCCGGTTGTCCATCTAGTTTGGAGCTCGCAGGACCATCAAAGCACTAAAAATTCTCATTTGCAGTTGACGGCAAAATGTACGAATTTTGAGGCTAGAATCCCTTGCACAATCTCAGTTCTTCAAGAAAATGCTGATTTAAGCTGTCTTGGGCTGCATTCATAATGTATGGCAGAAGGGGGGGGCAGGTGAAATTCAGGGGGGTCTGAAAATTTTCGTATCAGTTAGTGGGGGGATTTCAAATTTTTTTGGACATTGAGAGGGGGATGCAAAATTTTTGATAATGCTCTTAAGGTAGTTCTGGACCCCTTGCTACTGCGCATCCCCCGCGTGCATCCGAGCACGCGCACTTTTATTGAAGAATATTGGTTTTAACGTGGGGAGTCTGGGTACTAGTGTGCCAACAATCGTAAAGCATAGAAACTCTAGTTTTAGCGCAAAAAAACTATTGTGCACCGTCCAAAGTAGGTGCTTATTCTCAATTTTTTCAATTTAAAGAATTTTATCGATCTAAAAGGCCAGCAAGAATATAGCTAAAATTGTGTTGTATTTGGGGTTCGTTTTCGAAGACTTTTCTCTTTTGTTGTTCTCTGACTCTTGAAATAATATGGTGACCCCCTGTTTTTTCCTTTTATTTAAGGCTTCATTTACTATTCTTGCGATATAGAAAATAAAAATACTATGTCTATTGACAAGATCATCGTCAATTTTCCACATTTTTACAACCCTGTACGCATTTAGAGGCTCTCAACTGCGCAGAATTTTGCTTCTAGAATTTACTTTCAACCATATTTAAACTCACTTGAAACATTTTTATTAAACAAAATGCTAGAATAACCTTTCAGCTATTACTGGGAACAGTGTTTTGCATTTGGTCGCTGAAACTGTTTACAATCTGTGGGCTATATTGAATACAGCCTGTTTAAGCAAAATCACCGCCAATCATCGAAAATACCTACTTTTACGACATCTTATAGCTCAATAACCAATACGGTGACCCCCTCTTTTTTTCTCGGTTTTTGACTTGCCTAATCATTATCTTCAAATGAGGGAATTTTAAAGAAAATTCATTAATGAAATCCAAGGCTCCGGAACTACCTTAAAGCTTAGGTGGGGGGGAATACATGATTTTTTATTACAAGGGGGGGTCTTAAAAATTTCTTACTGGAAAAAACAATTCAACTGCCCCCCTCCCCCCCCCTGCCATACATTATGAATGCAGCCTTAGGGCTTCATGATGCCCTCCAGCACTCCATAGATGGACAAAATGGCTCTGAAAATTTGAACTTTCACCAGAAAGCTCCACAAGCAGCTACCATTGCTCCACCAGCAATGGCTTCTCCTTGGATCTGATCACATGACCAGTGAACTCTGTACCCCATGTGAACACCACCAACACATCACAATCCAAACTCCAAATATGGCTGTGCTAGGTCTTGGAGAATGATTAGGTCCAGAAAAACACCAAAACCTCTCAAAACTCTCTGGGAGTTGAAGGGTTAACTACATATAAACCTAATAAACCCTGCTGCACTAATATTAAGCATTATAAACATACCTATCTGGTTATATATGATTGCAATAAGGTCGCAATGTCTGCAACTAAAATATTTATCATTAACTGCTTAAACTTATAATGTCATTCTAATATCATCCCTGATGTATGAACTTCAGTTAATTTTCGCAAATACTTAATCTAACTCTCTGTTATCCCTTGGTATAGTGATTTCATAGTAATACGTTCAGACCTTGGGAAGGGATATTATGCAGCGCATAGGTGAGCAACTAAAAGACTAAATAAATCCAGAAATTATTGCTTAAAAACCAATGAAATGGACAGTTCTCCCTTAAAGACTCTTTTGGACTTGGTATTCAAACCTTAAATGTTTCAAATACTAACATTACCATGAATATATTATCAATCATGATAAAGTAACAAATCACAATTATAATTGCATGTAATTGCAAAAACAGTCACATAAAATTAACAACTGTAATTAGTAAATTTAGCAATTAGGTTCAGGGGCAAAGTACAAAAACACACTCTAATTAATGAATTGCAGCTGCCTTGTATTTCTTAATTCAGTGGTAATTCCACTGTCTCCTGAGTCTGACACAAGTGATAATTAATTCCTAATTGCTAAATTTACTAATTTACTAAACTTCATTTTTTATTGTTTTTTGACATTTTTGTAATTAGGTGTAACTCTTGAAGAATCTAGCTAAAATTTTAACTTTCCATTAATTATGTAATTTGGGTAATAAATAATTTATGGTTTAAGAAAGAAATCTTAAAGAGGCACTTGGATAAAAATTAATGAAAATTGAAAATGACTTGAAACTTAGCTAAATAACCTATCTATACAATCCCAATAATCACCATGCAGCAAAATTTTCTTCACATCCAATAGAAATTGTCAAGTTTTTTAGCATCTAAATTGTGAGTAAATGACGTCATTTACTCAACCCTATTGTTCTTTTAGGTTTTAAACCAAAATTTCTCTGTGATGATGAGCTTAAAATTGTAAATATTGGGCTTCCTGTCCAATAATTACCCTCATTGTGATGTAATTGATTGTAAGTGCGCGCAAATCAACAACAAAATTATGTCGGAAAACTCCATCACCGCTCTCCCACTCTCTTTAAACGGGGTTTTCTAGACATAGTGGTGCCGAAACCCGGGATTGAACCATGGGAGACGAACAACTCTGACAAAACAAGGCCATCAGAGGAGCATATTGAGGTCACCTGACCAAAGACCTTAAGTCATAACTCCCTCTCACTTCTTATGCGGTCACCGTCTGTTGACAATACCACGAGCGCTGCCACAAGAACAGGACTCAGCCCCGACTTCACACCAGAGAACAGCATGAAGTCAGATCTATCAAAAAGAATGAAACACCATGAGAAGTTGATGGAACGATTTTGGCAGCAGTGGCGAAAAGAGTACTTAACAGGATTGAGGGAGTTCCACCACTTCAGGAAATCCAAGCTGCAACAGGCAAATATCGAGGAAGGGGATGTCGTTCTCATCCATGACGACTCACCAAGAACTCGTTGGAAGCTCTCTGTTGTGGCTGAGGTGATCCCCGGACAGGATGGGCGAGTAAGGTCTGCCCGAGTAAGAACAAGTAATGGAAATATCCTGGTCCGTCCCCTTGAGAAACTATACCCACTGGAAGTCCACGAGGAGACGGAAAAAGAAATCAGCGAGAAGACGGAGCAACCCATCTACCAAGCAAGACCACCCCAACGAAAGGCTGCAAAAGAGGCTGATGAAAAACTCAAGGAACTCTTTAAGAACTCTTAAAGAATGCGTGTGATTTCTAACAATACTAACGCAAATTTCGTAAATCAGTTTGTGTATCGTGCAATGTGAGTTGTCTTTGTGGCCCCCGGAGGATGTTGTAAATATTGGGCTTCCTGTCCAATAATTACCCTCATTGTGACGTAATGGATTGTAAGTGCGCGCGAATCAACAACAATAAAATTATGTCGGAAAACTCCATCACCGCTCTCCCACTCTCTTTAAACGGGGTTTTCTAGACAAAAATGTAGATTTTTGGCAGAGAGCAGCTAGTTATTTAGCTATGTTTATTTTCATATAGAAATAATCAGTTTCCAATTTTCACCGATTTTCATCCAAGTGGGCCTTTAATATTTTCTTAACCATACATAAATAAATAAATTACTTAAAATGGTAATTACATCCTAAAATGTTAAATTATATTCCTAAAATTAGAAATGTAATTCTGTTACTTTATCTTGTGTCTTATAACTCTACTTGTAGTGCTTGCATGACACTATTTGAGCTTGCTACATGCAAGAACCCCACATTATCTTATTGTTTGGCAGGAAACAATCACTAGTTTAAGTGCTTCTCAATGTCTAAGGTACATGAAATGAGGTTACTCATTACCTGGTATTACTATTTCTTTACAGTTATGAGTTGGATTTCATGGCTTCCAGACCAAGCCCAGGTGTCTACACTGTGACAGTCAATGTCAAACCACAAAAAGAAGACAAACGCTTGGTTGGCACTTCTGGTGCTCAGGTAAATTGTCTTGTGCTGATTTCCTGCATGTGGGTTTATCCCCAAGCTAAAAAATGAATATTCTGCTTGTGCACTCCAGTAGCCCACTTCTGAGTTCTCAAACAAGTTGCATTGAATGTGATGCTTCATACTTCATCACATTATCATTTCCTTGACTTTTTCTGTTGCTTAAAAACTCATGAATAATTAATGAGCAAAACACAATAGAAATCATTGACCATGAAGGAGTTTTTATATCTGATATAGAATCATCTTCATTTGCATAAACTTTAACTTGGATTTTCTCTGCCAAATTTAGTTCATTCCTCTGACGAAGGACTAACGTCCGAAACGTCAGCAATCTACCACCAATTCATACGGTGTTCAAGTTTATCTTATCTATCAACTGTTTTATATTCAAGACACCGACGCAGCTTAAACTAGTTTTCACTAGTCTCTACTTAGTTCATTCCTAATTCAGTAGAAAATGAGAACATACCTAGAAGTAAACACAAAACAAAAAAGGTTGATTTAAATAAAGCCTCCCCTTGATGTATCTTTTTAAAGAACTTAGAAGCAGGCTATCAAACAAGGGATCTCTAGAAAAAGCAATAAAGTACTGTAAAAATACATGTAACAATTTACTTCTGAGCTTAATTATTGGAATATTTTATAACCCTTTCTGCTGGGCTTAATTTTAATACATTAATAATTTTTCTTGGGGATGAAGACCTTATGTGATTGTTATTTTTGCTACAGCTCAAGGTCAAAGTAGTTACCAAGGTTACAATGGGAAAAGTAGACTTGTCTGTTGTGGATAAAGAACATTCTCACACTGTCAAGTCCTTGAGGTAAGAAATAGTCTAAGAAATTTTTTTTATGATAAATCTTTTCCCGAAGTCTTGGTCATTCCATTAAGTTTCTCACCCAGGGAAATGAGAAATCATATTTAATATTAAACTATATGTAGCTTGCTGGTTTTTGTGAGCTGATGAATTAGATGGTTTTATAATTTCTGCTTAATATTTCTATATTTTTTATTTTGTCACTGGTATGTTGAGAAATAAAACACTAGTAACATGGTGTTTCAAGAATTCTTCACTAAGTAACAATCTTCATGTGTATTTTAAAAAGATGCATCTCATCTGTAGAGGAGGTTTGGAATTTCTAAGGGGAGGGGAAAGATTAAGCAGAGTGTGTAACGGTGATCCACACAATGACAGTAAAGTAAGGATATTTTCTTCAACTGCATGTACAATTTGTAATTACCTTGCAATGTGCACTTAGACAGAAAACTTTTTTCTTTTTATTCTTGCAGTACTAACTACCCAACTAAATTTGATAAAACCATTGAAGCTGACTTCCACCAGAAGATAATAATGAGATTTGACATCAAGAGTGGGTCTGGAGAGCTTCTCACCCCACACCAGGTAAGCCGTGCTTTCACCTGTTGTATCTACATGTATTATGCCATGATGATGCTGAATTGCCCTATTTCATTATGAAGTCTAAGGATCATAGTCATGGGAGAAACACAAAACAGTAACAAAAAACAAAGAAAATCAATATTTAAATGCGTTTGTAGACTGTAGAATAGCAGTCACAAATTACAGTAAATATTGTGTATTAAACATCTGTACATCTTTTTTTCAGAAACTAGACAATTTGAGAGGAAACCTTTCTTAGCAGAGGGAAATTTTGATGGATGATTCTGTCCCCCTCATAAACAAGCTGTGATGTTATAATGAAATAGGATACCTGCAAGCTTGAGTTATTAATTTTGTTTACTTTATTTGTGACCAGGCCTTTGTGCGACTTACAAACCAAAAAACCAAACAAGAGATTTTCTTTGTTCCTGAACCAGAATCAAGCAAAATGTACAAATTTGATTTGGTAAGTACTTTACGGCAGGTTGTCTGATGATTTGTTTTAGGAAAAAAATTTATTAGATTATTTTAAATCTTTATTAAATCTTCTATTTTCCACTTCACTGCTGCCCTACATCAGCACAATGCACAAAGGTATGACCACTGTATATGCCTACTTTTATGCATAGGCTTTTGTATGATAAACTGACACATTGTAATGAAAGCTGTCTGGTTTTACTTAGTAAGGCATGTAAAAGTATGTGAATACATTTAAAGTGGCCATTCTTTTGCACACTGCACTGTAACACATGTGAACACATCATGAGGTGACTCTGTGTTGTGCTACTTTTGCTTGAAATAGTTTTTACTGCGGCAATAGAGATTAACACAAGTAGTCCAATTGCCCACATTTGAACAGCTTTTTTAGAACTGATTTCAAATGAGTCTGAAAGGGTGCATCAAATTCATACCTTGCACTTGCTTTACCACAACTACATGTATAAAAAATACGCAGTTTAAGACTGCATGTGCCTAGTGCTTGCATAAAAATATCGTAGTGGACATAAAGCATAAATATAGAATACAGTATCAATGCAGTATATATTATAATAATAATAATAATAATAATAATAATATTTATTTATATAGCGCAGTATTCAACATTGCAGTTTTCACACGCGCTTTACAATTTCAAAGAATACATTTATATAGAAAAAAAAAATCCTAGATAAATTCCTAGATATATAGATTTCAACAAAGTTATACTAAAAAACCATTATATATATGATAATCTAAGATACTAATATAATTTAAAATCTAGTCAGTGCTTTTTGTTGGATCATGATGCATTCCTTGTAATAGGCTTTGCACACATGAAATTGCTATAGATGGCATGGGTTCAATGTGCAGGAGTGGTGGTATCTTGAATGTTGAACTTTTTGAAGGCTGAAATATGTCCACACAATATCATGGTCTTCTGATATCAGAAGTGGCTTTGATGTAACATGAAGCACTTTATGCAATGCAGCACTCACAATATAGTTCTCGAAAATGATGCATGAAGGGGAGGCTTAGTTCAAAATCATGCTTGGTGGTATGAAACAAATGACATTCCTTTGACTTTTTCTGTTGCTTAAAACTTTATTTTTATAAGTGTAGCTGAGAACAAGTCATAGAGAAAAGAGTGACAACAGAATTAACCAGTCAGTCATTTTATGCCACCAAGTGTGATTTTGCATGAAGCCTGGCCTTCCTGCATCCTTTTCAAGAACTCAGATATAGCTTATTCCCAACTGGCTAATGAAAAGGGACCATGGAAGCCATTTTAGTTTAATAGATGCTGCATTGTCCACTGATAAGCAGTCTGCGACCCTTTAACTTTACCTTTTTTACCCCTAAATGCTGAATCTTTATCTGGAGTTCAAAACAAACTAGTTCTCTTCTCCTGAAAATAACTGAAAGTTTTTGTTAAATTCTTTCCATTTTTTTGACCCCAGGTTGGAGATTTAGTGACAGCTTTTATAGTGATATGATTTGCTTTCATTTCGTTTTCCATGATTTTCAGAGTCACTTCTAGTTTAGTGTCTGATGAAGGATACTGGAAAAAATGCTGCAAGTCTAGATGGGAAGTTTGTGATGTTGCAAAGCATGGTGACAGCTGGAAAAGAATGTATTTTGAAAGAAATTTAGAAGGTATACTACACATTGTTAGTAACAGAATGCATATTTTTATGAAAAGACACCATCATTAAAAGTTTAGGCAAGCATGTTTAAACTTAAAATGGATTAAATGAATAAGAGTTGAATGATATTCAATCAAGAAGGTTCTGAAAGGGTGGGAACTGGGATTTCCTTGCAGTGAAAAAAATAGGATTTCACGATTTGTTCAGCCAAAAATGATAGATAGCCAACTTAAGATTTTTCTTAGCTTTGTCACAAAAACTGGGAAATAGGATTGAGATACCCCGGCACTTCAAAACCCAAAAATGAATTTGCCTCATTTTATGTTGAGATTGACAATGATCAGGCAATTATTTGACCACATACAATAAATAATAAGTGTTCAGGCTAGATTTCTTCATGTAGCAACTCTAATAAATTTCCTTTGATATTTCCTTCTGCAGGCATTATTGAAAGTTTTGTTCCAGAGACTACAGACCCAATGCCAGTACGTCAGAGTTTTATAGTTATTAATATTAATGGCTTTAATATTAACTTGTCCAATATCTAGACTGTGTATTTTGAGTGCACTTAAAAGGTTGATCACTCAGCCATACATCTACCCTTGGGAGGCCTTCCATACTAAAGGGGTGGAGGTGCTTGGCTTTGACCTATCAGGAGTTAAGATGAGTAGTTTAGTGCTTATTGCTTAGGGTATCAAAAATGTAAAATGGCCTAAAAGTCAGAATTAGCTGGTACTTTTAAGGGTGCATATTCAAGGGTGGAGGCAGGATTTTGGCTAGGGGGTGCATTATTTTAGCAAAAGCAAAACTTCAAGAAAATTATTTTGTGTTGGACATTTTCTAATTAGGGGGTTCATAGTTGTCATTTAGGGGGTTGAATCATTGTTTAGGGGGTCCAGACGAACCCCCCAAACCCCCTAGAACCACCCCTGCATTATTTGCAGTAATTTTTAAAGATATTGTATTATTTTCTTTAGAGATGGTACATCTAGGAGTAAAAACTATTTGTTGCTGCTCCCACCAGGGCAAGACTCAAGTGCCTTTTAGGGTTCATCTCTAAAATTTCTGATAAGCACCCCTGCCCCTCCCCTCCAGGATGTCAGTTCCAATATTTGGTAGACTATATTGCTTTTTATCTGTGATTTAAAAGGCTGCACCATCTTTTGTTACAGCTGTATGAAACCCTTAAGCTGTCAGCAGCATACATAAAGGCACTCAATATAAGGCAACTTTTGCCACCTGTCAAAGAAGCACCTCTAAAGGATGATGATGCATCTGATGCGTAAGTACATTATATTAAAAAAACAGTCTTTATTCAATTGGTGGGGAGATCTTGTGGACTTCTAGACACTTGCCAGCCAAGTTTCACTTGATATATCTTGAATGCAGACGTACACTCCTAATTCAGGGGCGACAGAAGCTGAAAATTTTTGGGGGGGGGGGGGGGGCAGTGCAATATTATATTTTACGTTATGTTGTAATGACTGCTGTTTAGTTTGATTGCAGACACATTAGTGTGTCAAAGCCATATAAATGTATTGTGTGGCATATATTAAAAAAAAGTACATGGATAAAGGCACAACAATAAGTTAGTAACAGTAATAGAATCGAATTTCATGCGTTTATGTTTCATGTGAACCCATATTTTGTGGGGGGGGGGGGCAGTGCCCCCTCGGCCCCCCTCCCCCAGTTCCGCCGTCCCTGCTAATTCCTTTGACATTGAAACAAAAGATACTGGGCAAGACTTGGAACAAGTCTAGTCATCTCCAAGCCTGCAGGAACTTTCATTTTCAGTAACAATTTGTGTATATTTTCATATATTAATTCCAGTCCTGCATTTTGGCTTTCATCAATTTATAGTCGTTTTCCGAGATGCTCGGGCGGACTTGAAAACGAGACGATTTCGGGAAGAAACGCATGGAAACTGAAAAATCAAAGAAATTGATTTTAAAATAAATTACTATATGTGTAGCATAATTTTTCCTAAAGAGCCCTGGAAATACCCGACATTTCTACGTTTTGTGTGTCTTTTTACTCACGGTGCCCGATATAGCCTTGTTTTCGATTCCGCACGCGATATTTGATGAAAGCACTCGCACATTCCGGAAAACGTCTATTCAGTGGTTATTAAGCAATTAGGGACTGGTCATAAAGTACGGGAGGGGTGGGCTATCATTTTCAAGCACAGAAAAAGGGTGGATCAAGAGGAATCATGCAATACATTGGGGGTTATCATCAATTACTGTTCCCCCGGTCAAGGGAGGGGCTACTTGTAATCCTGCATGGACTAAAGGGTGGGCCAGTACTAATTCATTTATTGGAAGTTTTGATTTTTCTGGCTTAACCAGTGGCGGATCCAGGATTTTTCAAAACGGGGTCCAGATTATTTCACTTCTTTATTTTTACTATATGAGTGCTGTTCGTTTGAATACAAATTATAAAACTTGCCTCACCTTATTTAATTATATGTTAATCAGTCATCAGCCAAAACAAACGATAGCTTCAGAAGATATTTTTCTTGATATCCAAAAATTCAAACCTTACAAAAAACAAACAAACAAACAAACAAACAAACAAACAAAAAAAAAACGGGTGCCAGATTTAATCTGGATTGTAATAAATTGTTAACCCTAAAATATTGCCTTCAATGTTTCAGGGGAAGTGATGCTGGCCAAGATGGTCCTAACATTGATCATTTTGATTTTGGTGTAATTATTCCAAAACTACCCTTTCTAGAGGAGATACACATTACATATGGGTGAGTTCTATGTTAACATGTACTATTACTGAATGATATCACGAGAAAGTCAAGTAAACAAAAGTGTACAAGTACCAAATGTATGTGTAGGGATTACATAATCAAGGGATTTCAAAAATTTCTAAAGTATTGGATAACACAACTGGTTCAATACACAGGCCAGAAAAAGTTAAAGCAAGCGTAAAGGTTCGGACACACGATGAAACGTTGCTGGTAACGGGGAAATCGCACCGTGTATTTTTCAGGGACGTCACAGAAGTAGGAACGAGTTTTAAGCTTATGGATGGTGGACACACAATTTCCCCGTTGCAAGCAACGTCTCAGCGGGAACGTCGCATCGTGTGTCCGAGCCTTAAGAAGTCGTATAAGAACACATGAGGGCCGGTAGCCACAATTTCGTGAGTGGTCCGGTTTTCAAAACCTCGAAAATTATTAAAACTTAGTGTTTCTAAAAGTGGTCCGGTTGAAAGTGGACATTAAACCTTTTTGTTCCTAGAAGTGGTCAGGTTGAAACTGGAGCAACCGTACTGGTGGCTACGGCCCTGTAAGAACCCTAGCTGCATTATGCACCTCCGTTATGCTTGCAGCAAACTAACCGTTAGAACAGTTCTTGTATGACTGTCAAATGTCATAATGGAACTGGGGACTCCACTGAGCCAATCACAGCACACAATTTCGTATGAGTGCGAAACATATGACACTGACATACGGCACGTACACGGTGTGGTATGCCGTATGAACACTGAAATGGCTTCCCATTATTTTCATGATCATCCAACGCAACGCATAGTTATGCCTCATGGTTAAGTACACGGTACTGGTAAGGTACGGCTGGGAATTTACTGTATCGTGTCCCACTCATTCGAAACCTGCTCTATCATTGTTCATCCTCTGAAATGCTTTTACACGGCACCATCATGGTCACGGCACGGAACGTCCGTATAGTGAGTTTTTCACAGTCATACGAAAACTGCTCTATAATGCATACTTGCTCCTAAAATGTAAATATGTAAGTATTAGCAATGATGAAGTGTTGCAAAATTACGTAAATGGTTGCAGGGGAGATGGATGAAATAGCCTGAAGGATACTTTTACCTTCGTCACATAGTGTAAGATATTGAATTACTGCCCTTAACAGAAAATATATCAGGCTTCATTCTACAATCCATTTTGTTAATGCAAACATTGTTTTGTCTCATCCTTCAGTGTAAGAGATTGTGGGATGAACTTTGAATGGAATTTATTTCAGTTTACATCCAGAGATTGTCTTCTTCTTGCTAAGGTTAGTAATGAAGAAAAAGCAGAAGTATTAAATTTACCTTCAGCTTGCTACAAAGTACCTGTGTTCAACAGAAAAATGATTGTGCAATTTTAACTCGACCGATTTCCACTTTTTTCAACATAGAGCGGTTTTCGTATGAGCGGGAAACGTACGGTACTGACTAAAAGCACGTTACACGGTAGAGTACATGATGCAGTAACACTGAAATGGTCTCCCATTGTTTTCTTGTGAATCATCCAATCATAGCATGTAATTACGGCTACAGTAAAGTACAGTACTGCATACGGCTACAAATTTGCCGTATCGCTTCCCACTCATACGAAATCCACTCTAATTAGGTCAATTTGCCGAAGTTTCAACACCTTTTAAACGGACGTTCATATACGCTATTTCATTCAACTTCTTACAAATTGTGAAAATGGACCAAATAATTCCATCGGTTACTGGCGATGTTGTTCAACATAGTCATCATGGGTATACTCAACAATTATTCTCTGAACTGGAGGTGAATAGCTGTAGAATAGTCACCGAGAAGCGAAGGGTCAAGGTAAATATTCCTAAAACCGCTATTCACCGGCAGTGACTAGAATGATTGTTTTAGTATACACCAAACTGAAAAAACGTCGTCGTGTTCAAAAGGTTTATTTATCAAAGGTGAGACCGAGGAGGATTCTGGGTAAATAGTTCACATTGCTTTCTTTGAGAATTCCAACCAATGTTCGAGAGTTGCAACAATAAACAATATCCTATACATATAATGTGGACCTTATAAAGTGCTTACCCATAACCCCTTTCGGTCTTACCTTCAATAATTTAACCTTTTGAACTCGAAAACGTTTTTTTCAATTTGGTGTATACCAAGTTCACAACCCAACGCTAGGATTATAGAGGGGGAAAAAACAATTCGTTGAGTAAAAAATAAAAATTTATTTTGAGAGAAGCTATATTCCGAGCTTGGGTAGATATTGTCTCAATATTCCGAGATAGCGAGCCAATAGAATCGCTCGATCTTTACGAGGTGGTGAAGTTGGTATACACAAAATTGAAAAAACGTTGTCGCGTTCAAAAGGTTAAATCATAGAAGGTAAGGCTGAAAGGGGTTAGAGAAAGCACTTTGTAAGGTCCATATTATATGTATAGGATATTGTTTATTGTTGCAACTCTCGAACATTGCTTCGAATTCTCGAAGAAAGCAATATTCGAGAATTATAGCAATGCTCAAGGCATATTATGGGACATTAACTACATTACTCAGAATCCTCCTCGGTCTCACCTTCGATGATTTAGCCTTTTGAACCCGACAATGACAATTTGGTGTATACTAAATATCTTATTGCATGGCAAGGTAATTTCACGCGCTCTCACTGGTTAATTTGGGGTCCATAAATTACAGTACCGACTACCAACCTTATTTTGCGCCTAGCCATATATTACACATCTTATTAACTTTCGCTTGCTTACTCGGTTCGTACTTAAAATTATGGAACTTGCTTCCTTTTCCGCTGCGCGCTTGTGCCAGAAGAACTCGGTTCATAACGTACGGCACATCCCTCGCGCGCTTGGTTAATAAGAAGTCTGTTTACAAACTCGAATGATGGCGCTTATGCCATGCCCCTCAGTGGAAAAGGGTTTAGCGTTGATGAATCATTTTTATTCCACTGCAAGGTGCTGAATTCCACTGCTAAAGTTGCGTGAAAAAATTCCCTTTCATCTAGGGGCGAAAAGTCAATGTCAGAACTGAAAGTTGTCATACTTCTATATTATTTGTTCCTGATTTTCGTTTTCTTTTTCTTTGCATTACCATTTTGGCACAGGCTGTCAAGGCATGTACCAGTCTAAAAGTATTCCATCTACACCGTAGTCAGGTGGAAGATGAAAAAGTGCGAGTCCTCATCAGTCATCTACTAGATCATCCTTCTTTGCTTACTCTTGGTACGTTTATGGCTCCGATCGCCAAATATTACTTTTAGAACAATCCTAAGAATATTTACCCTGCTAGCAGGGGGTTTTATAATCTCTGCCCTCTTGTATACGTAAATGTTTTAAATCAGTTTTTTTGACACCATATTTCAAACTCCATTTAAAACTCAAGTTTGATTATAAAAGCAAGTAAACATTCTGGCCTTTCTCTTTCTGTGGAGTTTAAATTAGTACTTCAGTATGGCTTATTGGTGAAGAATCGAATCAAAGTCCACAGAGAATTGATTTTGGAGTCTTCCATTGTCAATAAAAACTCTGAGCGAACAATCCACTCAATTTTCAAATAATGAAATCGTTAGCCATCCGGCTAGCTCAGTTTAGAGCATCGGTCTCTTGTGCGGGAGGTCATGGGTTTAAGCTCCGGCCGGACCAACACTCAGGGCCTTAAAACAACGGAGGAGAAGGTGCTGCCTTTGTAATAACATCTGCAAATGTTTAGACCTTCAGGTCTTCTCGGATAAGGACTTTAAACCGTAGGCCCTGTCTCCCATCCCTTCCTTAACCTGTATGTGGGGGACATTAAAGAACCTCTTGAACTATTCGCATAAGAGTAGGGGTTGTCTCCCGGTTCAGCAGTCTGGTCTCGTATTCTAACGCAGTCTCATGATTGTAAATTGCGTAAGCAATCTGAATTCACATTAATTATTAAAGCGAATTTGATTATATCCATATACAAAAGACGCTATATAAATCATAAATCATAATCGAACTAGTAAACCGAAATCATAATCGAGCTCTATTGGTGTGCGCGCTTTGGTCGTTTTGACTGTTTTAGGGTCCTGTCATTATTTATGGCCTGGGGTGGGGGGTCGGAGGATTTTGGGAGGCTATAAGGCTATAAGCAAAGACCGTGAGGGTGGATTAGCAAAAATCGACAGACAGTAAGGGGATCATATATGTTTGGCAGTCAATCCAATCCCCTCCTCCCTATAGGTGATAAATAATGATCAGTCCCCTGGATGATCAGGGATTGCATTTTTAAACTCAAGCACATTTTTTGAAACTCTCCAGACTTGTCGCACAATAAAATCGGTGATAGTGGAGCGAGAGCTATCGGTAAACTCATCAATGGACGATGTAAACTAACAACTTTGAATCTGTGTGATAATAAAATACGATCCAATGGGGCAGCAGCTATCGGCCACGCCCTCGGCAAGAATCAAACCTTGAACGAGATCAACTTGAGAATGAATCGGTGAGTACTATACTAGTATCCTAAGGGACCGGTCATTATTGATGGCCAGAGGAGGTCGAAGGTCGGAGGATTTCAGTTGGGGGGGGGCACAAGGGTTTGAAACGAACATGAAGGGACTAAAGCTATATAGGGCATTTGCAGTAACAGGTCACGTGATCAGATTCCCTATAAATGAAGTATCAGTGTAAAACTGAACTTCAAAATGAAAAGAGCATCTCGATATTAGTTGGAAGGTGAAGTTTCAGCTCAAAAAGTTTGGCACAGGAGAAATGGCAGGAATATAAAACCTAACCTTGCTTTCCTTTGCTGGAAAGCAAGCTCTTGCCGTTTCCTTTGTGTCAAACATTTTGAGCTGAAACTTCGCCAGGCTTCTTACTACTAATCGACATGCTCTTTTCATTTCTGGAGTTCATTTTCAACACTGGTGCTTGATTTAAGGGAATCGGGTCACATGACCTGCTTGTGTAACCTGAGGCCTATTCTATACATTAGACTCGTTATCTGGCTACTTTGTTTCCTCAGCCTCGGGGACGACGGTGGTCAAGCTATCTGTAGAGCTCTTCTGAAAAACAATTATTTGACAAAAGTTCACATTGGAAGCAACGACTTAGGTGAACCAACTGCAGCGGTCATAGCTCAGGTAGTTTACAGTTATTTTTCGTTCTTAGTGGAAACTTTTGTACTCTGAAAGTGCGCCGTAAGACAACATCTTTTGGCTGACCCTCTCCGAAAATGCTCCAGTCCACCTCCTTCCTTAAAAACGTACATCGCCTAACACCACATTGATTGGATGGTTCAACATGAAAACAATGGGAAGCCATTTTAGTGTTACTGCAAACCACACCGTATACGGACTGGAAATTTGTACCGTTGTTTCCCACTCATACCAAAACCGCTCTATCAAATGTCATATTCAGTGTACAACGTGTTTCGTATTTCTTACACCAAACTAAAGAAACGTTGTCAGGTTTAAAGGTTGAATCATCGAAGGTAAAGGCCGGGAGGCGTCTGGTTAAAACAGTTAATACTAGTTGTAGTGCGTTGTACGTTGTCGTAACTCTTGAACATTCTTTCTTCAAGAATCCGAAGCGGCAGTGTCCGAGAGTAAAAACAATATAACATGAAGCATATACGTATAACATGTGCCTTAGGCTCAGTTCAGACTTCGAACTTTTGCCGTGCCGACTTCATTGTCAATGAGATGATAATGAGTAGAAACAATTCTTTGACTAATTTGCATTAGATTCGACGCGGCAAAAGTTCGACGTCTGAACTGGGCCTTATTCACTGTTTACCCAGAGCCTCTTTCAGTCTCACCTTCGATGATTTAACCTTTTGAACCCAACATGACAACGTTTCTTCAATTTGCTTTACCATTGCCAGAAATATTAGACAACATGGAGTCGGCGCATGCGCATTTTGCATTGTTTTGCATAGTAATGAAGTCCATTTAACCAAAGAAAATGTATAGGAGAAGGTAAACTTTCCTGGATTAAAA
>WUAP02029788.1:0-19095 GCA_015163945.2 Stichodactyla helianthus | reverse complement strand
GGCCTAAATTATGTTTTTGTTTTCGTCTCTTGATATCTTGTCACGCAGCTCATGATAGGCGCGAAATCACCGACTTCCAAGTCATTTTACTCGAAAGATCGAATGGTGACCCCCCATTGTTTTTGCGTTTACTTACGTGTCTAATATTTTTTTATCAACTGTCAAAGTTTCAGAAAATTTTCATTTACTTTGGATTTGCGCGCGAACGTCCTTTTAATAGATTTTAGATTAGATTTCAAGAAAGAGTTTTTTCTAAATTTGAACAATCACACTTTGGCGCCAAAAACAGGACTGCAAGGACACGCGCGCGCCGTCTTCGACTTTTGGCGGGAAAGAATCTCGGCATGTTCATTTTCGTTTTAGGAAGCCTCTTTTCGGTCTTTTAGTTGTTTTAAGATTGGCTTGGGAAAAAATCAAAAGATAATAATGCGTCATGCGTCTTCAAATAATCTAAAATCCAACGAACTAAGAAATGGAAATGCTTTTTTTACTCCAGGACAGCTTACACAAACGACCGATTCTTTAATATTTCAACAGAGCACAGATAATAGTGCTAAACGACGACTTACCGGTAGTTCTAGTTCTTTTCCTGAAAGAAAAAGAATTTCAGTCTCTTCAGATCCTTGTTTAGTTTCAAATGCGAGTACATCGTTACTCAATAGACCAGATCAAGGTTTGTGCGAGAGAGACATCACTTTGCACAAGAATAAAAATCGCCCTTTTGAAGAAGATGAAGAAGACGAGGAAAGTGTTAAGGTAATTAAATTAAGTAATTTAAGCCTAGCTTTCTTCATTTTTGTAAGCTTTCTTCAGGAGTTAAGCTCACGTTGTTTACTTAACTTAAGCTTATATTGCAAAAATTAGCTAAACTTAATTCTCCTTACATTTTTTACAATAATATTATTGATTGAAGAATATAAGCCTGAACTTACTGAAATTTTCCCTTTCTATACTGTTAGTGCTTTGAAAATATTTATATCCCTACTTCTTGTACTTTAGACTGTTTTATCTACTGTGTGGAGTGGAGGAAAATTGGGTGTGGCATATTATGATACGAACTCAGCACAAGTCAGCTTAATGATGGATATCGTGGAGACAAATGACTTTGAAATTTTGAAAAGGGGTTAGTAGAATCTGAAAATATCATAATTTTCCATTCATTTTTCGTTTGGTAATAGTAACAAAAAAAAACTGTTTATTAATATAGATAATTTATTAACATTTATTATACACTTAATTTTCAACAGTGAAAGATCAGGTCAACCCTGATATTATAATAACAAGTTCAAAGCAAGATGAAAGATTTCTGGCTATACTAAGAGGAATAGGTAAAATTATGTTAGTATTGGCTAGCTCCAGTGGCATTTCTATTTATTTTTATTTATTTATTTATTTTTACTAACAACTGTGTAGGTGCTCATACCTGTAATGTCCTTCATGGTTTTTTATTTTACACTCCCACATTATAAAATCTGAAATCTGACTTTTTCTCAAAATGAAATAACAGAGGGAGAAAATAATGAAGAGACGATGTTTAAAACAGCTGTGGTTGAAGTTCTTCCAGCTATCGATTTTTGTAAGTATACTACTGGGTATAAATAATGTTCATTAATTTTCTTGTCTCTGGATACCTTTAATTTACTAATATTGGCCATACTATCTATTTTCTTTTCCATTAGCGCTAGAAGTATGTAAGAGACGTATTATTTCTATCAATGGATTGCCAGGAATGCCTGAACATTTTAATGACATGGAAAGAAATGTATTCTTTAGTTCCCTTATCCCTTTTGACAATATAAATATGGTAAGTTGTTATAACCTTAGTTTGGCATATACTTTTGGCATGACTTTTCATTTACTTGGCATCCAGATAATGTCGTCACACCTTATTGAACAATCATCCCTAGTGGAAATGAACTGAGTAGTTTAACCGCCCACCCATCCCTGCCAAGTACTTTGTGTGGGTACTACCTGTTTCTTTTCCCGTATGAAGAGGTTTTATCAAAAAATACAAAAATATTTAATTCAATTTGTCTGTGTGACCTTTGTAGGTTCGTGCAGCTGGTGCTTTGATTAAATTTCTCGAGAAAAAACGATTTGGTTTGGAACTTGAAGACCTTGATGTACACGTTCCCATCTTAGCCCTAAAGGTCTTTTCCTTGTAAGTAAAACTATATTTGACAAAAGAACAGAAATATATGAATAACATATCTTTATAAAATAGTAAAATAGCAATGCCAGTGCTTGTTTTATCCCATTCCATTTCCTGCATTCATTATGTTAAGTTTATTAGCTGTTGTCTTTGACCTTTAACACTTTTGAATCATAGGAAAGATATGGTGATTGTCGACGATAACACTTACAGGTGGGTTATTATTAGGAGAAGTTTTCCCTCCCGTGGTTTTGTTTTTATATCCCAATGACATTCACCTGATAAAACAGTTATACCTCATGTGACATGAGCCAGCAATTAAAAAGAATTAAATAGCACTAGAACCGGAGTGGGGGGAGGACTTTCCATACGGCGGAAAAGATGATTTTAGTATCCTTCGATAATGATTTTCATAATAAATATGTCTTGCTCTTGATCTTTCTTAAAAACGCAGTGCTCTTCAGATATTTAGAAAAGAGTCACACCCATCAGTTTACAAGCAAGGGACAAGCGCTAAGGAAGGACTCTCCCTTTTTGGTAATACTGCAACTGCTCATTCATCAATTAACTGAATTCGTATTTCACTGGTCACTGTCCCTGCTAAAGAATAGAATTCCATGTATTTCCGTATAATATTCATTACAAATATTTTTTATCGGGGAAAAAAAAAAAGAATGATAGGAACACTCTTTTCTCGATATCATAGGTGTTATGAACAGGACACGATCATCTCTTGGTAGTCGTTTATTAAGGTCAGGTAACAAAATGCCGCTGGAAAACACTTTTAAACACTGTCATGTTGCCAGTCTAGTCAATGCTCGACGAGCCAACATTTTGATGATTAGATTCAGTGCCCCTTTTTATCGTCCGTTGTATTACAACTACAGTAAACACCTGCGAAGAAGAACCTAGTGGATTAAGAACCTTTTGGCAGAAATTTGCCATTTTAATACCCCTTTATATAAGAACCTGTTTAGCCAAGCAGGATCAAGCAGGTTCTTATATGTGGGTTACAGTCAAATTACAGGATAATTCCCTTTATAGGGTTACAGTGAGTCAAGTTACTCTTGTGAACGGACACAAATGTTTATTCATATCATTTACAGTTACAGTTGCAAACTATGTTCTTATTTATTTGTTTACAGTTACTGTTGTGAATCGCAAGTTGATTGTTTATTTGTTTGTTTAAAGTCACAGTTATAAGTAATGTTAGTCCAAACCAAGCTTATTTAATAAAAAATATAATATATTCCCTTTATAACAATTAAGAAGTAAAAGAACCTATTTTGCCTAAATTACCAGCAACTACCCCTTTATACAAGAACCATTTTTGCCAGACTTAAAAAAATGTAGGTTCTTATTCGCGGGTGTTTACTGTACTTTTTCTTCTTCTTTGATTCCTTTTAAACAGAATATGGTTTATGCGTCCCACTCGGAACATAGAGGTTTTAAGTCAAAGACAAAAAGCCATCACTTTTTTTATGTTTCCAAGGAATCAAGAGCTCGGATCTTCTTTACAAGACTGTCTGAAGAACATCAAAAATATATCCGTAAGATTAAAATGAGGGCAAAAAGGGTCGTTTTTTAGTCATTCTTTAAGTCCAGTTGGGATTTTAGGCCGATCTGTGATCGAAAAGTGCATTTGCTTCCGTAATAGGATCGAAGCAACGTCGTTCTAGCATACCCGCTACGACAAATAACATCACGTATGACGTAGTGAATCGGACTTTGATCGGTCGGACTTGGTTCGTTTCCGATTAAGTTTATTTCGTCACGATAACACTACGTCTACGTCTGAAAGCAGTGACGGTGATGAGAGAGCCGCTGTTAAAACACCAAAAATAATATTCAAATGACTCTTTTAGCAAATATTTACCTATTTGAAGTCTTATAATTCAGATAATCGAATTTTGATCTTATTTGATTCCTTTCTACATTTTTGTTCTTTTTAAAAACTGTTTTTCGCTGCTTTCCTAGTTTAATATTTCCCTCCTCTTTCTATCATAACTCTATTTCATTGAGATGCTCATCCATTCATTAAGATAGTTTATCATTCTTTGTAATAACAGAGAATACTCAGTAGAATGAAGACAGCCCAAGCATCTGTAACAGACTGGCAAGCTCTTTACAAGGTTATATGTTGGATGTCTAATTTTACAGTGAATCAGTTTATGATTTTGACTCAGTATTGCTTTCCATTATGATAATTATAACTTTCACTATCAAAAATTTGGTAATAGAAGGAGAATAGAGGGGAACGCAATATTTGACTCTTAATCCTTTTTGGTATTCATAATTGCTATTGTTTGCACTGCATTTCACCCTTCGATGCTCAGTGCGACGTTTCGACAAACTAGGAACTTCACACCAGCTTTGAAGACTAAACTTTGAATAAATTAATTTTTAATTAATTTATTTATATTCCTTTTTTACATTGTAAAAAGCTGGTCGTCGTCACGAAAGAGGATACGACGATGACGGAAGATAGGTCATTCCAAACCATCTTGTTGAGAAACGATGCAACTGACAAATACTAAAAATGGCTCCCACGTTTGGCACTGAATGCCCAAGCGATCAATGTAATGACAGAATATGCATGATCATATTAACGCAGACCTAGATCTTGAAACGACCTGCCATCTATGTCTACCTCTTTTGGCGACAGCAGCTTTTTTTTTTTTTGGTTGAATAATGAAAATCGGTTCAAACTATTTTAATAAGGACTGTAAGCGCAAAAAATAACAAAATAGAAATACAATATAAAAAATTAGGGCAACTAAGTTCGTTAAGACGTCACATATCATCAGTGGATGAAACACATTAGAAAAATCCTCCCATTCCTTTTGTAAAAGGCGTGGGTAGAAGACTTTAGACTTCTAGACTTTAGACTTCAGTTTTATTCGAAATCGATTCTAAGTCAAAGATTTTTCTTGCATCATAGTTATTTATGACTGTTGTTTGATAACCGTTAAATAATAAAGCGACCTTCAGAGTTATTCGAGTGATGAAGCAAGTTAAAAATATGGCAGCAAATGCTGATGTGGACCTGCTGTCCTTAAGAAAACAAATTACATTAAGATAACATACTAAAATAATTAATAACTAATTTAGATTAATGGATGAAGTACAATAATGAATGGACGATATGGAAAAAGATTAAAAGTATTAATTAAATAATCATAATTGAAGTATTGCAAAAAGAGATTTTGTCCATGCTCTTAGAATGTTTTTTGAGGTTAGCCTTAAAGGATGGAACTAGGCATGGCTTTCAATTGAACAGGAAAACTGTTCCAGACAATGCTAGCCCGATGGGTAAATGAATCATGAAGTGCTTTGGATTTAGAACATATAAGATCAAATTTTAAATTCAAATTTTAAAGTTCTATTCTAAGTCAAAGATTACTGGAATCATAGTTATTGTTGACTACTGTTTGTGTTGACGGTTGATATGTTTTTTTTCTTCGCGATATAGACGAAACTCTTACAATAGAAGTCAAGACAAGCATTTATTGCTTATAGCACACTCTCAGTATTTATGTTTTCTGGCCTCATTTAACCTTTTAGTACCTGACAAATTGTCGGCTAATGCGAATAGTAATATTTACACAGCCCTCTCCTGCTGCCAAATCGAGTCATGATAAAAGTCCCTCAGTAGGGATATGACAGTAAGTTGAAGTCTTCCCCAAAATGATCCGAATAACATCCGAACTAGTGCGATTAACTTCGACTACGAATCGTGGATCGAGAATTTGGCACGTAGTAATTTATACTAATCCCCATAGAACAAAGGGTAGTTAGTTCGATAGTTTACAAAGTTTTCCAGAATGTTCACGAGCAACATCGGCAAAGAGTCGATCTTCGAGTAGGTATAGGTTATGATTTATGATTTTAGATTGCAACCTAACAATAGGGCTAACTCTAATCATTGAATCAATGAATAAATGCATCTTCTTCTTCTTATTATTATTACAAACACTTGGGTTTTACAAACAAATTCTTATTCTTATTAATTCTTCTTCTTCTTCTCCTCCTCGACTCCTCATCCATTTTTAGACCGTGTACAACGCCGTCTATATAGCAGACTTATGCAGAACCATCCCTTCAGATATCACTATAGCAACCAAGGTAATATTCATTGTACCACTAAGCAAAAAACTGATTAGTTAATCCAATTATAAGTCGTTATTGCTTTAATAATATTGATCGCGTTGACGGCTGTGCCACATAAGTCTTTGTCTCTTTTAGTTACTCTTACTACCACTGACTCACAGAAAAACAGTTAGTTCATGACTTATTATGTTCCTCCTCAAAAATGGGATAATAACAACAACTTTTTACATACAGGTGAGAGACCACTTTACCCACGAATTACCACGCGTCGCCGACCTCATCAATAAGATTGTAAGTCTGTTGTGAACGGATACACCAAATTGAAAAAACGTTGTCATATATTAGCCAGATAAACTTTTTTCATGGTCATTTTTGTTATTGTATATATCAAATTGAAAAAACGTTGTCGGCTTCAAAGATTAAATTATAGAAGGTAAGACCGAAAGGGGTTATGGGTAAGCACTGTTACAACTCTTGAACATTCCTTCGAATTCTCGAATGAAACAATATTCGAGAATTATAGCAATGCTAGTATGGGCCTCATGAACTATTTACCCAGAAAGCCCCTCGGTCTTACCTTCTATGATTTAACCTTTTGAACCCGACAACGTTTTTTCAATTTGGTGTATAGTTCTAATTCCGAATCACATGTCCAGACGTTCTGACGGGCGGGTATATTTGACCCACTGTCAGTATACAGAAAGGGAAAGAGAAGGAGAAAAATGGCAAAGGATCGGAAAGAAAAAGGATTAAAGAAATACAGGAAGGAAAGAAAGAAAGCGAGAGAAAAAGAACGAGCAAGAAAGAATAGAAGGAAGGAAAAGAAAGAAGACATATCAAACTTTTGCCCTAAGAAACATGTCGTTCACGCTCAGACCCTCCAACCTCCTTATAAGGATGTTTACTTATCATATTTGGAATTTGAACTAAATTTGCATCGGACAAAGGGCAATTTTTAAAGAAAATTCCATCCAAATTTACAGCTATTCGAGTGCAAACACACTTCCACGTCGGCCATATTGTTTTTTAACCAAAAAAGGACTGGGAAGGTGACAAAGGGTGACCGCTTGTTGTCCGGTCTTTCACCACAGGACGCCCGCGCGAACGACAGTAAAAGTTTGATATTGCCGGATTTCAAGTCGAGAGGGGCTGGGTACGAGAACCTAAATTGTGATGATGACAACACAAAATTCACATAACCAGAAAGAGCATATCCAACTTTACAAAATTCCGAAGTTTGGTGCTAATCGGATCAATATTGATGAATTTACAGTCATTCAAAAATGCTAGAATTTACACTAGAAATGTATGGTGTTCGTGCATGGTGTCCGTGAGATAAACTCATTATTGTTAAAATGATGGTCTCTGAATGCGAGCCAGATATTTATATCGAAGAAAGAAAAAAAGGAAGAAAAAGATAGAAAAAACAAAGAAATTTTAAACTGATTCAGTTCTGAGTTAATTCGTTTAGTCTTATTTTTGTAAAAGGTCGATTTTGAAGAATCAGTGGAACAAAATCGCTTTGTCGTGAAGCCTGGCGTGGACCCTGTACTTGATGAAAGTAAGTCTAGTATGTTATCTTTTTCAGTCTATTTAAAGAATAGCAGCTAGAAGCAAGGGTGGATACAAAGGAAGGCTAATAGAGTGTTTCTTTCAACGGAATAAATTTGTACCACCCCTTTTACTAGTATCAGTTTGTTACAGTGGTTGCACTTTGCACTTGATGATTCCAATAGCATGTGTCTGAGATGAACTTAGGCGTCGAACTTCACATGAGCCGAACCTAATGACATCAAAGAAGACCGCCTTTTTAACCATTGTTTTCAATGAGTTCGGCTCATGTGAAGTTCGACGTTTGACCTGGGCCTTATAGTGATTTGTGTAACAAAAGTTCACAGAGCAGTGAGTATTTTTATAGTTCTTTTAAGAAGATGTATACATTTTCAGTTCGATTGCAGTCATTTAATCGAGTTAAATGAAATCATCTTGTCATGATAAGTTGAGGGCGAGCGTCCTGAACTAACGGGAAATGAGAATTGGAAAAAGGGAGTTTGTTGCTCCAGGACAGGTCGGAAAGGAATTTGGGCCATCAAGAATGAGAAATAGAATCGATACTGCCTCATGGCCACTGGGAAATGGATTTTATCAAGTTTAATACCGGCTGGGAAATTAGATGGGGACCACTCTTCAGAACTGTGTGGTAAAGGTGTACCTTTTCAAAATACATGATTTTTTTATATGTTGACTTTGGAAAACTTTATGCGTTATAGAAAAAAGGACTTATAATGGCCTTCCAGATTTCATGACCAAAGTTGCACGAGAGGAACTGAACAAACTCAAATCATCGATCACAGAGTGCAACGTGATCTATTTACCTCAGGTAAACAAGTAGTAAGTAGAACTATCTCAAGGGGTGGGGCTTAGAGTAATTATAATAAACAAAATGATCTAATAGTCAATAACTAATAGTCAAATCCCAACAAAAGAAAGCAATAACTTTGTCTACTAACCTCTATTAGAATAATAACTATTTCACGGGTGTAATCACTCTATTCAGCTACCATTCAAGAATACCATCTCTTCTTCAATGTTTTCATGAACTGAATATGGCTCGCCAGACCCTTATATGCCTGAAACTGGGGCAAATGTAAGCTTGCGTTAGGCAGCGCTTATCAAAAACGTTGTCGCGACCAGAAGCGACAAGTAAACCAAGACCTTAAAAAGGATACTGGTTTCAACTCATAATAGGCCATTTCTGAGTTCTCAGAAATGATGCGTAAAGGCAAGGCTTTGTGCGTGAAACGACTTGTTCTGTTGTCATTCTTTTCTCTATGAATTGTTCGCAGTTCACTGGTAAAAATAAACTTTTTTAAAAGCAACGGAAAAAGTCAAAGAATGTCAGTCGTTTCGAGACACGCAGCCTCGCCTTCATATATGCATCATTTTAATTTCCAGGACTCTGAAATGGTCTATTAATTATTTCCGCAAAAATAAGTAGTGTTTACAACATTGCCACTCATATTGTATACATTACTTACAACACGAGCCGAAGGCGAGTGATTGTAAATCTGATACAACACGGATGCGAATGTTGTAACTACTTAAACAACGTCTAGATGTATGTTTTCATATTATACTGATTTTTTTCGAAATGAATCAAGTTTGGCTGAGAAAATCCAAGTTAAAGTTTATGCAAATGAAGACGATTTTGTATCTGAATTACAACCTCCTTGGTCAATGATTTCTATTGTGTTTTGCTCATTAATTATTCATGAGTTGTTTAATAGTTACTATGGCAGGTGCAGTTTTTTTCACAGCTTTGATATTGTATATCTATTGTCCATACAAACTCTCACGGTGAAGTATTAATTGTAATTAAAAAGTACCGACGCCCCTCGTGGTCTTTGGCTGATCAAATCTTCTGAATTATCAAGTTGGAACAGTTGTGCACTTTTCTCATATTTTATCACCTGCACCCTTTCATAAAAATCCCAGGCTTAGACTCGCATGGAATTTAAGCCAACACTTTCCTGTCCTTACTTGTAACTAACTGTAGTTGTTACCACTATTTAGCTTGGTTATTTGCTATCAATTCCTCGTACTGCTGATATGAAAGAAGAAGAAGATTTCGAGATGGAAGGCCTCGAATTTGTTGTGAGTACCGAAAATTTAAAAGGACCTTACAGAAAATACAAGCATATACATGCATTATGATACCAAATAATTGACATATCCTTTCATCTTGCAATTCTATGTCGAAATCCTCTAAGTGATGGACTTGCAGACGCGAGGGAGGGGGTTTGAGAAGTGAGGGAGTAGTAGCATAGCATGTGCAGCGGCTCTACAGGGGTGGGGGGAGAGCCTCTGCAGAGGTTAGTAGCTACTACTGTAGATATCTTGTCCCTTTACTTATTATTAGTATGCCTGTCTCAGTTTACTTAGTGTTTAACCATTTATCCCTTTTGTTGATGCCATCATTGGTCATAACTCGCTTTATTAAAAGTCCAGTAATGTTTTCTTCCTTATAGTTCCTTTCCAATAACATGGTGTATTACAAGAGTGAGAGTACAAAAGGTTGGTAATCAAACAGAACAATATATATGTAAAGCACCCTAGTCATATTTTGAATTTCACTCAGTTGGTGTCTTGATAAGGAAAAGTCCTCCTCCCCTCGCCCAGTGCAGCCCAGCCTTCTACCCCAATGAGCAACCACTCAGGCCCAGAAAAGTTTTCTTTTCTTTATTATTCTTTGTCTATTTTTGTTCCAAAAGAGCTTGATCTATTGCTTGGAGATACCCAGTGTGAAATAACAGGTAAAAGATTTTATGACAGTCAAAATTATACGGGTCTACGTGGGAGTGTTGACGAGGTACCAATTATACTGTTATGATCGGTTCAGATCATGAGACAGCCATTATGCATCGCCTGCAAAGTATCATCCTCACTCATGCTAAAACACTTCTGGGAATGATGGAATGCGCCGCAGAACTTGATTGGTAAGGCGGAGAACCGCTTCTTTTGTTGGTTTGTTTTGTTTTAAGGGTTTTGTTTTGAATTTTTAAAACAATTTTTAATTTTATCCTTAACTTCATCTTTTAGTTTAGTTTCATTGTCTATTTGTGCAAGAGAAAGTAACTACGTATGTCCTGAGATTACTTCAGAGTCGATCCTCGACATCAAAGGTGGAAGGTATATACAAACAGAACAGAAACTTTATCAAAACTATTATTGGTGTGCATCCCTTCCCATGAGAACGACAAACAATGGCCGCCATATTGAATTATTTAACAAAAGAAACTACAACTAAAACTTTTGTTAAAGTCATCCAGCATGGCGGTTATGACGGTAGTATGCACACCGATAATATCGTTCTTCGTTTGTTAGAAAGACTAGAGAGTGGGAGAGGTGGATTGGGGGAGGGGGGGAGGGGGGAAGGAAGGGGGGTCATTAAGGGATTGGTCATTGTATGTATGTATGATATGTAATCTGAAAACATATAATGTCATATTTTATTGTGCAAAACTCTAATGTAAATAGTATTTACAATAAATGAGATAGTAAAATATCTTGTATCTGTATCTGGTCATTGGCCGGAGGTGAAATGAAAAATTATAGATAAAATTGTTGATTAAAAATAATAATAAATAAAATAAATAAATTTTGCTTCTGCTTCTACTCCGGATCGGTGCATTATGCCAGCTTTCCCTTTTCGTCCATTTTTTTATGACCATGCACTCCGCATCTATATAAATGGACTTGAAAGGTTATAACTACCCTCTTCTCACTTTTTCAATCTCCTACCTCTCCAGCTGAGCGGAAATAAATTTTCTAACCGATCACAGTCCGTTGGGATTTTTCATGGCCGGCCCTGTGTTCAAGCACTATTTTCAACCCGAAAACAATTGGAAATTTAATCCGATGTGTTTTGAGTCCTAGAAAAGTCTAGAACTATTAAACAGAGTGAAAGTTTATCTTTGTGTTATCCAAAAACCACGCGAGAAATGATTTTGAAAGCAAAGAGTGAGGGCCGGAGGTTATGTCCAACACTGCTTTGCGCAGCTATGTTATTCGCTCAGCTGGCTACTGTCAATAGACCTCTTTCGCTTCATATGCAAATTGCCCATTTCAGACCACGTGACATTCTCTTGGGAATTGTTCTTTTATGATGAACATGTTAAAATATTAACAACATACGAAAGAAACATACGAAAGAATCAACTCCCAAGAGTGACGTCACATGGTCTGAAATGGGTAAACAAACAACGAAACTAAAGAGGTCTATTCTAATTTCTACATAGCCTTACGAACCTTAGAAAACGCACTTACCAACCTTGCCGCATTTGCTTCTGGCTTCGAGTAAGAGTTCTTTTTGTTTGTTAATAAAAGTTTTAGCGGGAAGGCTAGTATGTGATTTGCATCTTTATCTATTATTTGATCATTCCAAAAGACATCCCTTGCAAGAACTTTGTGTAAGCCAGTTTGTACCGAACGATACTTTAAAAGAGAAGGACAAAGGACGCATGACGATCTTGACTGGGCCAAACGCCAGCGGAAAGAGTGTATATCTTAAGCAGGTAGTTAGGCCAAAATTGATTTATTTGCATGAGGGAATTCCCGCCACTGTAACCCATTTTACGCACCAAATCAATAGCGCTGCGCGTCAATGACGTCACAACTCAGACAAACAAACCTCAGAAAATTTCTTTTTCATCTTCTTGAGTCCGATTTCTGCCGTTTGCTTTTTAACAAAAACTTTTTTTTTTTGAAAATAAGCTATGTTTCATAAAATAAAATTAAATCCAACGAAATAAAATGTATGTTTCTCCGTGTTCTTTTCAGTATAATTTTGTTTGTCTGAGTCATGCATCTATTTAGTGGGCTATTTTTAGAACCGACGCGCAGCGCTTTTAGTAAATGCACCGTTTCTTGCGTGTAACGTGATGGAATCGGCCTTTTACTTTGAGTGCAATGCTTTCCCATTTCAGACCACTCGAGGTTCATCCAATTAACGTATATTCCCAGGTGTTTTCAGGAAACAAAGAATTGAAACCCAAAGGAATGTCACCTTACATGAGAGGAGAAAATATTTTACCAAATTAAATGGTTCATTTTAAAAGCTTTATACTCTTGAAAAAATAAAACGCTTTGTTGAGCAATAGTAAGCCCTTATTTCAATCATTTGTTTACTCATTTCAGGTTGTTATTCAATTTTTGTTATGTATCAAATTTGTTATCGCAATGTTTTATGGTCAAATTTTATTCAGTTTTATTTGCTAACAATATTTATAGGTGGGACTAATCGTATTCATGGCTCACATCGGTAGCTTTGTTCCAGCCGATTCAGCTGTTATTGGTGTGACAGATAGAATATTTACTCGTATTCATACTCGGGAAACTGTATCGATTGGGTTATCTACCTTCATGATTGATCTTGGTCAGGTATTATAGACCTTTATAGGGCCTTAACAGTTTCGCCTCACTAGCAAAATAAGCATGACCAACATACGCAGACTCCCTCCTGCATTCCTCGTTAGCACCACTTCAAACCTGTTGGAGAAGACCTGCAATGAATGCTATGTCGTTAGTGAGGACGAAGCTTTGTATGAGAATTCAATGTATGGGTCCAAAGTCTTGAATATTTGCTTAATGTGTTTATAAATTGTATGTAGATTGCCACAGCAGTTCAAGGAGCGACAGAACGGTCCTTAGTTATCATAGATGAGTTTGGAAAAGGAACTGCTACGGTATGTCATTGTGTAGTTCATAGCATTTTCATAATAGGTGATTTACAGCTCACGTGATCATTGCCAACCATTGGTATGCTCCAAAGCTTGAAATCGTATACACCAAATTGAAAAAAACGTTGTCGGCTTCAAAAGGTTAAATCATAGAAGGTAAGACCGAAAGGGGTTATGGGTAAGCACTTTATAGGCCCATCTTATATGCATAGGATATTTTTTATTGTACAACTCTTGAACATTGCTTCGAATTCTCGAAGGAAGCAATATTCGAAAATTATAGCAATGCTCAACAAATATTATGGGCCTCATGAACTATTTACCCAGAATCCCCCCTCGGTCTTACCTTCGATTGTTCAACCTTTTGAACCCGACAACGTTTTTTCAATTTGGTGTATATCACACTAGCATTAGTCATGAATCAATGAGCAGCGCTATTAATACTGGTGGAGTAACTATACGCACCGCTTGTCATCCTGATATGCAAAACAAAAGCAAAACAAAAACAAAAACAACAACAAACAACAACAACAACAACAACAAGAACAACAACAACAACAACAACAACAACAAGAACAACAATAACAACAACAACAACAAGAACAACAAGAACAAGAACAAGAACAATAACAACAACAACAACAACAAAAAAAAAAAGACGAACGAACGAACGAACGAAAGGATGCGACGCAGGTTACTGTACTGCTACAATGATTTCATGCTAAATAACTTTATGCTGAATATTTTTTTTAGGTGGATGGTCTATCTCTATTGTGCGCAACATTAAAACACTGGCTGGCATTAAATGAAAAATGCCCGAGGATATTTGTATCCACACACTTTCATAGTCTTATCCGACAAAAACTGCTTCCAAACACGGCTATTTTAAAATATCAGGTAGAATGAATATATATTACATAAAATATTTGATACGCTTTGATTGTTTGAAAAGGTGTGCGCACGAAAGCACACATCAGAGGCGGATTTTGTGGGCATGCTAATGTATTTCAATCTCAGCCGCTCATTGTTTAAGTAAGGGTCCGAGTAAGAACTAGGCTAGCTTTCGGCAGGGAATGCAGAAAGGTGTTAATTGTGATATTGTTTAAACCATTCACCTCATTGGTTAAAACATGAAAATCTGCCATAACTTTAAAAGGTAACACATATTTTTCTATTTTATTCAATGTCTGATTTTCTTTTCATGAGAGCTTTCCTTACTTTAAGAAACGCGGAAGTTCTATGTGGGGAACATGGCAAATTGAAAGCGTTTCTTGGCTATTGTTTTGATCGCCTATGATTGGACGAAATCTTCTAGTACAAAAGAAACTTTGCTTCAAAACAGAATTTTTACACAATTTATTTTGAAAATATGTTATTTATAGGTTGATTTATTATTATTCTGAAAACCAAAACATTTCTATGTGTGGAAGTTGAAATTGCCAATGAACAATAGAGAGTTGCCTAGTTCTTACGCGGATCATTACTTAATTAAAATCATTCGTAGTAGCTAGTTTTAAGCCACTGACGTAAAACAAGGCTAAAACGAGGTTATCAGGAGCGTTATGTATTAAAACTAAAACTTCAGTCTTTGTTACGTTTTCTTTCCTGTGCTGTAGTTTGCGAGTTCCCCGACGAAAAATTTTAATTACCATCCAAAAATAGAAAGAAGGTTAGTTTGTTAAGCTGCCATCGTTTGTAGTTTTTTAAAACTAATTATTACAATCTTGTTTCATCAATATTCATTAAAAGATAACAAAAGGGCGACAAATACGCATGTCCGCCCGGCTCAAATTCGCTTGCGTTTGAGACGAGTAAGATAGAAATACAACGATTTTCCAATCAAAATAACCACAAATATTTGTTCCAAGCATAAAATACACCTCTTTGGTAACCCCTAACGCCTTCTGGAATCACAGAACAATCACACTTCAGCCGGCTTTTCAAGCAATAAATATCAGTGTTGACAGAGAGAAAAGTGCCGCCGAGACGATTCTTTTATTCGCTTTTACATTCAACAACAGAAAAATTAACAGACGCCCATGCTAGACAAGACATTCAGACTAAGATAAAAGAATTGATTTGAAATATTTAGACATAAAGTGTTTTTAAAAATCACAATTTTTCTCGAAAACAACACCATAGCCAGTTTAGTTCGAGCATAATAATCACGCAATGCTTTTTTCCCGCCATTTTTGTCATGACGCTTTCAACATCAAAATGGCTTTTCTAATTTTACTCTTTTAAGTAGACAAACCCACTGAAGTGCTTTTAAAATGTTAAAATATTACCGAATGATAATATAATGAACTCGAAGAAAGCGAATTACATTTCTAAGTGTTTTATTTTTAACGTTTAAATCGAACCACTAGCAGAATTAGAGAATTTTTCTTACCAAATCGACCACCTGATGGATTGTGAGTCCAAGTTTCACTGTAACAGCTTCAGTTTTCTTTTTAACTGGCCTCACATCTCTAGTATAGTTGGCGAACAAAGAGCGATGAAGTTTCACTTCGTCGTCATCTATAACAACTTTTAATACATAAGAAATAAGAATATCTATTGTAAATACAGAATTTACATATTAGCAAAGCTGTGGACAAAATTACTGTCAGTCTATGCAGCTCATTTCCGGGAAAAAAATTGGTCTTCGCTCTTAGGGACAAATGATACAAATGGCAGTACTACAGAGAGCTAAATGATTCTTTTTTGGATGCCAGCAGTACCAAATATCTCAATATTTTAAAAGTTAATGACTGAGTGCCAAAGAAACTAGAGAAGGAAAACAAATTATCGTCGAAATTAAAGCTAAGCGAGAAATACTGATAGAAAAATGTTGCAAACTTTTACACAATTCGAACAAAAGATCCCAGTGAAAGCCAAAAAATTGCTGTTTTAAAAAGCTCTTTTTCCACCTACGCGTGTATCAAAATATTAATATTATTAGAAATACATTGTCCGCAGTTGAAATCTTATCAAATGAATGTTTACATAATGATTTTTCTATTTGATTTTCAGTAAACATCTTAAAGATAATATTTAATTCTGTTAATTGTGTCTTGATGACATTTTCTAGTGCAGGGTCTGTAACAGCTTTCTTTCTGTTCTGAAATATTTTCTCGAGATATTATCACTACTTTCCCAGCAAACTAGCTGTAATTGGTTACTTTCAGAGTTGATTTAGTTTGAGTCTAAGAAACTTAATAACAGCCTGCTATTTCGTAGATTAAGGTGGCACGTTTGGTTATCTTACCTTTGTTTCCAAGGGAATATCTTCCTTCTTTGCTGAAGAGCAACACAAACAGGAAGATCAAAATACTAGCCATTTATAAAACGATGTTTTTGGTGGGTAGTCCTTAGAGTAGTCTAAAGTAGCTGGAACAATTATGTCATTACGACTGTTTTTCTTGGCCAGATTGGTTTAATTTAATGCGAAGGGTCGTACTAAGACGCGTCACACTAGTTTAATGCCCACTAACGCTGGCTGCAAATCAAATACTACTGTCATATCCTGTGGATAGCGTGGAAATGGTTTGTAAAATAAAGGCGTACGAGGTTCTTTCTCAGTATTTGCCACTAGAGCAGTTCAGAGGAGGAGGTGATTTCAACGAATGTGATGGTAATAAAGTGTATCTAGGTGTGGGGTTAGCCTCAGAGGTCGAATATCGACTGATAAAGACACGCAAATTCTAAGCTATGATTCCCGTGATTTTTGTCAGGTCAGTGTCAGTGTAATGTCTGCCATTATCTCATAATAATATGAACCACTTAGTTGTTTATCTTGTTGCTTAGCACGTCAAATTCTTTCATTTTGACTATCATGTTACGACTAAAATACTCTAGCCAAACATACCGAAAATTCCTGGTCAAAAGGCTAGATATAAGCTTGATTCCCCTGGGGGGGGCTCCGGGGTAAAAGTATCGGGTATGCTCGTCGTATCTCTTAAGCCTGGTTCTCACTAGCGACGCAAATTGATCACCGAGGTGTGAGAAAAGACAAGCACCGCTAATGAGCAGTACACTACTGAGTCTGCGTATGTTGCTTACGCTTATGTTTATGTCACTAGTGAGGGCCAGGCTTTTAGGGGTAAAAATCAGCGATTTGGTATCTGTTAGGGTGTTAAAATTAAAGTTTAGAATTTCAGTATTCCCTGGTATCTTTTGGGGCTCGAAAACAGAGGAACTCATCGTTTTTCACAGTGGGGTTTATGTTTATAGTTACGCAAAGCTTAGGCACTTTATTTCAGTCATTCTTAACATTTCAACAGTCTTTTAATCCAATTTTATTTATTTATTAGTAGCATCTCTTAGGGGTTAAAAATCGCCCAGCCACACCCTTTTTAAAAGACTTCAGGTATCTTTTAGGGTTATTTTTGAAAATTTCCGACGAGCATAGCCGATACTCTTACCCCGAAGTGCCCCCCCCCCCCCCCCCGGGCCTGATTCTCGCTCGCTAAGTCTCCATCAGGGCTTTATTTTAAGGGTATTTAAAACTAAGGCTACACAGATTAGAAAGAGGTCGAGACAACTGTGTGAGGTCACTGAGGATCGAACTACTCAGACCAACTACGCCACAATAGACCTTTAGCTTGGAAGCAATGTTTTTCCACTTTTTCAGACCGCGCATTAAATTCCCTTGAGTATTGTTTCTTTGTTTCTTGGTAACGCTTGAGAACATTAACATGGATGAGCCTCAAACAAAGGATCTACTCTCAAGGGATTGACACGTGGTCTGAAATGGGAAAACATTATGCCCAAGGTAAAAAAAGGTCTATTACACCCGAAAGCAATGACCAGCAACCTCAAAGAACATAAATACAGAATCTATTTTGTTTAATACCATTACTAATCGTTTTTTAACTCATGCTCGGGAGAAAGAGTCCGCGCATTGCTAGTGCGCAGGCCGAAAAACGTGATCGACACGTGATAAGGCTCAGTTGCTTCAAAGAAATCTTTCTTTATCCTCTTAAACAAGTTTCAGCTCAGACGTTGCCATCTCTAGGTCTCTTCCTCATTAACCTCACGTCAATTCCTTTATTTTCCTGTTGGGATTTTTTCTCCGGGTTCTCCGGTTTTCCTCCCTCCGTAAAAATCAACATGTCAGCTGAGAGTTGTATGCTTAAAACAGTCAATGTAGTGATAGTGTGTGAGAGTGATAGTGCCCCCAATTAGTGCGAAAGCGCTAGAACGACTAGGCACTTAAATAAAGAGATTTGATTTTTTTTTTTGATTTGATTTTTGATGGCAGCCCTCGGCTTACTATACACTCCAGCAGAACTCGCGTGACAATGAAAACGATAAAATTATTCCAATGATGCCTTTTTCATGAGCGTTCTGAAGTAGGTCTAGATCAAAGTCCTGTTATCGTACTAATTGTTTGAGATTCTTATCTTTTCGTTTATTCAGTATGAACATTGACAAGAAATACTGAGGCCGCAGTGAACCACAGGGTAACTATCACAAAGGTCATTTGCAGATGGCGTCATTTTACTACCACAACCAGAATGCTTTGTCAAAATGTTTTCTTATTCAGATTTCTCTACTCTCCTGGGAATAAAGAGACAATTGGTAAAATTTGCCTGACAATAGAAGCCACTC
>WUAP02029677.1:4176-18968 GCA_015163945.2 Stichodactyla helianthus | reverse complement strand
TTTGGTCATGACATCACGTTTGGTCATGACATCACGTTTGGTCATGACATCACGTTTGGTCATGACATCACGTTTGGTCATGACATCACGTTTGGCCTTGACATCACCTTTGGCCTTGACATCACGTTTGGTCATGACATCACGTTTGGTCATGACATCACGTTTGGTCATGACATCACGTTTGGTCATGACATCACGTTTGGCCTTGACATCACCTTTGGCCTTGACATCACGTTTGGTCATGACATCACGTTTGGTCATGACATCACGTTTGGTCATGACATCACGTTTGGTCATGACATCACGTTTGGCCATGAAAAAAACAGAAGACATATTTTCATGTCATTACATCCAATCTGATAGGATCGGATCTTCCAGTTATTTTAACACGAGTAATCCTAAAGACAAACTAATCAAAAAAAGATATGAACCGAGGAAACTCCTGATCAAATAATGAGAAACGATGTTCACAAAGCTGTTTCATAAAATCATGCTTTGCGGCTTGTGAAGATCATTTGTGTTGAAAAGCAAACAAAACGAAGAAATGTCAAAGAAACTTGATGGGCATTAGATTCCGCTCGGTTCGACGCTAAAACTAAATATTAAACTCTTTCAAGGAGTCTCCTAAACACAGCTGCTATACACCTAACACAAGAAAAGCGATTTTCAAAGCCCAACTAACGAACTAATTTCTATATAAAAATTTGGTGCCCAATTCATTAATAGTCACTTTAAACGAGTGGACGTTTTTTACAAATTCACAACTACATTGACTAAATACTATCTGAAATTCAATGAAAATTTGTCCTGATTATTTCTTTTGACATTGTGACACTTTTTGACTCATTATAACGGCGACATTTAATATATTTTTGAGTATTATATTGTAGTATTTGCTTATATACATTGAAAACGCCATGATTACATTTTCTTGACTGTTCATGGAAAACAATTACCACTAATACTGCCAAAGAGCATTCAATGTTTATCAAAAAACGTCTAGATGTTTTAGTCTTCATATTAACAAGGAATGGCGGTGGTTCTTCCCAAAAAGCGATTGCGCGTGGTAATCTTTATACATGCCTTCATACGAACCGGACAACTTCAAGGTCTAAGACTCAGTTCAGACGTCGAACCTAATGCAAATTAGTCAAATCTTCTGTTTCTACTCATTATCATCTCATTTACATTGGATTCGGCACAAGAAAATGTCCGATCTGAACTGGACCTAAAAAACGGGATTTCTAGATAGCACAATAACCAAATGACTGAAATGCGAGCTACGATCCACACATCCATAATCCATATGCCATTGTGATTTCTTACTTTGGCTATTCGGGCTACCTGTGGTGAGCCCTGAAAATCGTGGGGGATGCCAAATGTGAAACCATGATGCATCCATCCACCCATGAAAATCTGCATACCGGATTAGGATGACGTTCTACTTTGTCAAGCCAAAAGAAAATTAAATCACACTTTAACCAAATATCGACGTTTCAATTCACGTTTTTTATTCATTTCAAAGGTCACAGTTTAGTAGGAGAAAATCCTCAAACGAACTATTTTTTGTACATTTTTGAAAAATATATCAAAATCATTCAATTGAAATGATCGACCAAGTTGTTTGCTAAAGAAGTTTGTCTCTATGGCAACAAGAGATTAATTACCCGGATGGCACTGTTGTTTACTCGTGTGCTAATCACAGCACAACTGTTTTTAATAACGAGCTTGAGACCCACCAAAAACCGACATCACTTTGTACTCGTTGACTCGTTGGTCGTGTGTGACCAAGACCCTAACTAAAACGAAACAGAGCCACATACAGTGCGAGGTAATGCTCATTAGAGCAGAAATGCAAAATGAATGTACCATTAATATTCAACAAATTATTTATTTTGAAAGTTTAATGCACCGTTATTCGCTAGCTGTGTTTTCTAAATCAGTTCTCTCTCTAACTTTTATGACAGCATTAGTTGACTGAAGCTGAAATAGTGTTCTGCAGCGAACGTTCAGAGTTTTAGTTCTATAAAAGAAAAGGCGAAAAAAAGACTTCAAAAAGAAAAGGTTAGACCAAAACTAATAGTCAAGCGATTGAAAATACCCGAGAATTTAATTTACTCCGCCTGCTGCTGCTAATGATTGCATTCGTATCCGACTAACAGGTGGACAAAGTGCGACTTATTTTAATCTTCATTCAGCATCCTCAAAAGAGTCGTGGGTTTCATCAAACAAACTTTTGATAATCAAAACCTATGGCGGTTTATATTGCATTAAAACTTGTCGTTTTTCTAACGCTTTTTCGAAGTATGAATTTGGAGAGTCAGAGAAAAGAGTTTCGTTGTTCTAATTTCTGTTTGTGCGAAGAAATTCTTCCTGGAAAGCTCTTCGCCCAGTGCAATGTGACAGGATACCAAAACAGGTCTGCAAGCGATTTGTTTGGTCAAGAATTTCTTCAAATAAATCATCTGTAAGTATAAACAATTAATATAAAAATCCTAGAGCTTAACACTACAACTTTCATACATCATCACAAAACGATTAAGCCACAAAAAATGGCCAAATCTACGTTTTTGCAACAAACTTTCGGAAAGTCAGTGAATTATCTTATCTCCTCGAGCATCGTTTTTTTATCAAAAGTTCATGAAAATAAGATTCGAGCTGTTATATGAAAAATCTCATTTCAATATGCAGCATGAAAACTTAGAAATGTAAATGAATTTAAAACAAACTGTTAAGTTTTTCGTTTAAGTTTTAAGAAACCGACAAGAGTTATTTAATTTGAAATTAAATCTTAAACTTTAAACTGTTCAAACTTTGTACTTTTTTGCAAAGTTGTTATTTAACGCGAAGGTTATTTTCTTCGACTCGGATGTTTTTCTTCTTCTTTTTTGGTTATAACTTCCTTACAAATAATTTGGTCCTTAAGAACTTAGGTTGACATTAAATATTAAAATACAAACCATACGAAACATTAGGTGATAATTATTTTCTTAAAAAACAGTTGTATTATTTTCTTTTGGCTTTCACGGGTTTAAACTTATAATATCAAAGTGTTAAAGTTCTGACTGCAAAACCAGAAACCTAGCACCTGTATATCAATTAAAGTTGTAAAACTCATTAAAATTCATTAGAAGTAATTTAAAGAACTCGAGTCCGTGTTTTATCGGGATATAAAGATCCTCGCCTTCGGCTCGGATCTTTATATCCCGATAAAAAACGGCCTCTCGTTCTCTAAATATTACTAAAACAAACTCATTCAAATTTATCGCTAAAACTTTTATCAATGCTTTCCTGAAACCTTTTGTAAAATTTCCAATTCACACAGGTGAATGAAAATATTACAGTTTTTAATCAATAAAGTTTAATATGGCAAACGCTCCGAGTTGTTAGTTATAATGAGTTTAAAATTTAAATCAATGGGAAGATTCAAGCGAAGGTCATTTAACAGTCGCAGTGTCTTTTATTAGGGCTGATTTTGTAAGAGTGGGAAACGTACGCTACTGACTTTTACAGCCGTAACACTAAAATGTATTCCCATTGTTTTCGTGTGAATTATCCAAACTACAGCTGCAGCACAGCTATGTATTTACTGTAATCACACTCATATTAAATCTGCTCGATTCAGTTGAAATTTGCTTTCCTTAATATGAGCTGAATTTGAAGATTTAAGAATTTTTTTGATACGTTTAGGGACTTGTCGCGCACAAACTTACAACAGCTTGATACAGGAATACTCCACAACCTTACTCACTTGGAAAAACTGTAAGTAACAAGGCACCAGACATTTTTAAATTTTTACTGTGCAGCCTGTAGTTACAAAATCGCGCGTTTAAACTACTGGCGATTCAATTCGCCGATGAATCGCCGTTGTTTCGAACATGTTCAAATTTAGTGCGATTTTGCGACGATTCGCACTCAAATCGCCAGTCATGTTTTCACGCACGATTTTTGATTGCAGGTGAATTGCAGCTTGGTCTCTTAACGCTCTCATTTTAATGCCGCTGTTCAACCGGAATCGAAGGCTCATAGACGGAAAAGCAAAATTTCAAATAATTTCCATGTGTTGAAGTTCAACATTTGAGAAAAGCGATATTTTGTATCGTATGATCGACTTTTATCATGTTCAAATATAAAAGGGCTTCAAAACTGGTCAGTTTTTCAATTATAAATTTCACCTCGATTTAAATAGAGAAAATATTTACCAGTGTCACCAAAAATGAGTCTATGTGAGTGTTAAATGACTAGCTTGATTAACCAACCTCGACTGATACTGATATAATCCTCTTTCAGATATTTAGAGTTCAATGACATGAGAAGCTGGCATGGTAACGTTAGAAGAGACCTCCCAAATCTGGTCTACCTCAACGTTACAGGAAACAAACACTGGTTGCCAGGCAAAGACCTGTTGTCTCTAACCAAGTTAAGAATGATAGAAGGAGTATGGTGGAGAGAAGAATGTGGTGTTTGTTTGTTGACTAAAATTAAGATATTTAGTCAGGAAAGTAGCTCGAATAATACTTGCTACAACAACGCGACGGAGCACAGCCATAATGAAAGTTGTAAGAACGACAGTAAAGAAACCAGTTGTATGAAAAACGAATGTAAAGACGAAGAGGAAGAAAATTCAACACCAGAACTAGAAGACATTGAAGATAACAGAGACGAAACTGAAGAATTTCAATTTCCGTATCCTAACGACATAGTTTACGGACGTTTGTACGAGTTTTACAAACTCAACTTCATTGCCAAGTGCCAACATGACCTCTCCTGTAGGTATTACGAGTTATATTCACTTTACGACAGCGCCCGCTTTAAAATGCTCGTGGGAATAAGATATATACTGTTCTCTCTTGGAACTGCGTCCATCCTCATCAACCTTGTTGTTATATTAACGGTTATGACGAGGATAAAACTAAGGGCGTCGTCTTCATTCGTCCTGATAGCTCTCCTTGCAGCGAGCGATTTCCTGACAGGATTGTATTCAATCTTACAGGCCAACTTTGCTTCGTTCATTACATTTCACCAGCAGGAAATCCTAACCCACTCTGAAATACATTCCAATGAGGTCAAGTGTTATATATCTGGTTATGTTTTCACTACTGCGCAAGTCACAAGTCCCATGACGTCACTGTTGCTGACCGTCGAACGCTATCTTGTTATCGTCTACGGTCTCAACCCGAATAAAAGGTTAAACAGGAAAAATGCCTTGAGGTGTTCGTTATTGGCATGGGTCGTTGCTATGGTGATTGCCTTTGTCCCTTTTTTCGCAGAAAGCATTAAATACAATGGAATATCACACTGTTCACTACCCAATGTCTACGAGACAAAAGCCTCTTTCTGGGTACGTAATGGACTATACATAGCAACGTGCTGTCTAGTGGCTCCCTATGTCGTGGGAATTTTGCTTTATCTCAGGATATACACCGTTGTTAAGAGAACTGGCAAGGAAATAGGAAACCGAACTGATCTAAAAGTCGCCAAGAAAATCTCCCAGATTGTGTTTTCAAACCTTGTGTTTTTTGTCATTCCAACAGTCCTGTTGTACATCCACTCTAACTTTTATAACAAACTTCCGGACAGCTTCACGGACACACTCACAGCACATCGAATATATTTATTCGTTTTCACTTCTCTGCCGTTGCTGTGCTTCAACATCAACGCTTGTCTCAATCCGTTCCTCTTCGCGCTACGAAACGATACCTTCAAGCAACAAATGAAGCGAATGGTCGCAGAAATTTTCGCACGGTGCAGAAAGATCGGAGAGCGTTCGGAGATTCCCACGAACCAACAAACGAACACACGACTGAATAACGACGACGCATTAACGAACACTAGTTTCAATAAAGATATGGGGCATACTAACAACACTAAGACTTATTTCAACGAAGGCATCCAATTGGAAGAAAAACGAACAACATCAAACGACATTTAAGGTCATTTTTCCAGCTTATTTTCAATTTTCTCACAATAGAGCTGTTAAGTTGTGACGTATTTCCGGGTCCAATTTTTCACAAAATGCGCTAAAATAAAACCAAAACGTTTATCCACAATTCCTCCTCCACCTGTAATAGACAGACCTATGTACACCAATTCCTACTATGAAGAACAAAGAAAGAAAAATCTTCAAAGAACTGCTTTTCATTTTGGACCTGAAAGTCGTTTTTCGTTGGAATTATGTCACACTTAACAGCTCTATTAACTAATTATTTTGGCGTCTCTCCAGTACAGACATTGGCACCCATATTCCCTCTAAGGGAAGCACGGGTGGCACAGGGTTCGTGCTAAGGTATCTACTTAAAATTTAAGGAGTATTCAAGATGTATTCAAGGACCCAAAAATGATTTTTCAAGAAGTGCGTTCAGCTCACTGAGCTATGCTTTTACAGTGTTTTTCTTTGATCATCTAAACTTGATTATACTTCAGTAATGCACTTTCAAAAATTTCGTTTTTCAAGTGCTCTTGAAAACGTGAATTAAATTCAAGGAGTTTTCAAGGGGTTTAAGGAGTAGCACGCACCCTGTGAGAGCACTCGCCTCTCACCGCTGTGGTCTCGGGTTTGTTACTTAGACTCGCTATCACATGTGAGTAGAGTTGTTTGATGGTTCTCTCCTGTGCTTCGAGGGTTTTTCTCCGGTTTTCCTCCCTCCGCAGAAACAAGCATGGATGTTTCAGTGGATGAAGAGCCACTCCGTGGAAATGCCACTGCCAAATCCGATCATTCATCATTCATTCATTCATTCATTCATTTGTTGATTTAAGACGTATTTAAAAATTGAATTATAATTAATGACGGGATAAAATAATTGAACAAAAACTTTAGTCACAATTGATAATAGATAGTTGATTGGTTCTTCAATCTCCCCTGTTCCTAATATTCTCCTTCTCCCTATCATATTCCTTTTTTCTTATTTCTTCTAACTTAGAGGGGAGCTGAGAATCGGATAGAAATGCAACACACGGTCTTATTACGCATTCTCAGTTTGGGGGACCAAGAATAAGCCTTGGGGAACACTGCACACTGAGAATCAAGAGAGTTCGTTGACACTATAAAATTAAGAAACGTTTTCAAGTCGACCCTTGGTCCAAATGACGGAAAAACCTAATGAGAAATCCTTATACAGAATTTTAACGTGGAAATCTCACCTTTTGACCTCCATCAGGCTGCGTCACACCTTTCCCTAGCATGTACAGAACCAGTGAATGGAGCAGTTCACAGGCGGCTACCTGCAGTAAAAAACATATAATCGATGGTGTTACGACAGCAACGAGCTATGCGGGGCCTCCTCCCCACACCCCCTGGTCAAAGATATCAAAACCGGAGTTAGGGCAGAGTTTGTATGATTGTGTAAAGCTCGCGGCACGATAGGTGCCGTAAGTGTACCTCCCCGCGACCGTGATATTTTCTAGAATTTTGACGTACCTTGCCGTGCCTTGACTGTGTCACGAACGTGTTAGTGCCGCGAGCTTTTCACATTCATATGAAATCTGCTCTAACAGCAAATATGCTTGTTTATCAACAACTTAAAACAATGAAATCAGAAGTGATGTAATGTCCACGGTTACCTTGGTTTGTCGATTACTAGAGGTTGTAGCCAATTCGACGATTCTTGGCAAAAAGGGATCTGAAAATTGAATCAACGTTGATAAAGATGGGGCGATTTACATAGGAATAAAGTAGTAGTAGTTGGGACAACCGTCAAGGATTCTACACTTCTATAATGGAAATAAAATGTTTTGAGCTGATTTTCCCCCATTTCAGATCACGTGTCATGTTGGGAATGAACCAATAAACAAAATAATAATTTTATTTTATAAAAGCGTTTTATAATACTCACGAATAATTTATGACAAAACAATAGAAAATCATAAGCGTGGAGGAGCTTGTATATCTCATACAGTATCATCCTGACTTGCATAAACTTTAAAGCTGATTTTCTCAGCCAAATTCACATGTATGTTCAAAATTTTAGTAAAACACGATCTAGCTAACCTAGATGTATCATAAGCAATATACAATATGCGTGGCCATGCTGTATCTGATCTACAATCTCGCCTGCGGCTCAAGCTTGCATATCAGATACAGCATTGCCACTTATATTGTATATACTACATAACAATGATGATGATGATAATAATACCCAAGGGAAAGATAGGTGATTTGAAATTGTAAAAATAAAATTAAAAAAGCCCAAAGAAGAGGTCTATTTAGAGCATCTCTTTTAACGGAATCCAGCACTAACCCAGATATATAGTTGGTTTCATGTCCTGGAATGGCACAGCAAATGGCAAGTGGTTTGTTGTATCCCATGCTACAGCTCTGGATGGGTCGATACTAACATCTGATCCAAGAAGACTGAGATTCACATCACCACCAAGACTGCCAAGCAACCGAAGAATGTGGTTCCTTAATTTGCTTAGTGGACCGTCTGTGCTCTAAAATAAGAAAGACGATAATGGAAAAAGAGCTATAAATGGCTTTCGTCTGAGTGAGCGCATGGCACGGTCGCGGTACCGAAAACACGGGATTCGCGAACCAATCACAGCGCACGAGATCACGACAATGTCAAGGCACGGCATTACGGAATTTTCTTTCTTTTCTTTTTCTTTTTCCTCTTTTTTTTTTTCCTTCTTTCTTTTTTTTGGCACTTTTACGAAATCTACCATAATGCAACTTGACTTGTTACGTTGCGTGACGTTTTTGCCAGATACTGCGTCACGAAAGACCTTTGTCACACTACAAGAAACCTATACACACTAACGATGCAACTGGAATGTCATTTTCAGTGCTCTATGTGACATTTCGCGCACACTTATATCAAGATAGATAATTAAATCGACCAGTAACTACAGTTTCTGGCCAATTTCTGATATAATAGGCTTAAGCTTAGCTCACCTCTTTCTCGTTCTTTGAAGACTTTAACAACTTGATAGGGATTTTCCTTCCTCTTGTCGATGACGTTGACGTTGTCATGGTGATCGTCTTATTTGTCTCTTGGGTGGAACTCTCTGAACCTTCAAGAAATATAACGTAATATGAAAGTATGGTTCTCAATCAACTGCAATTTATACGTATTTTTTACTCTTTTTTACATATGACGTTAAAAGAAGTTCTTTTCTACAACCTTAAAATATTTATTTTCAGATTCAAAAGGCTAGAATTTTCCCAGCGAACAGATTGATCCTATTTCTCTCTCGCCCGCAAACAAAGAAGAGTGACTTTTCTAGCAGGGAAGCTAAAATTAGCCAATCAGCAAGCAATCGCACAACAGTTGTTATATCAAACTCGGTTGTTTCCTCGCAAAAATGATCAATGCTAGAGAATATTTGTTCTATTTTCTCGTATTTTCATTACCTATTTCAGTATTGCTCTTTAGGTATCCATCAAAGCAGGGCAGTATGTCTTTGAAGTAAGGCCTCAACACATCATGAGGAAGGCTGGCGTTCCATGACTCAAGGGCATCAAGCCCTGCTCGGGCCAGGGGAGGGTAGCTTAGACCAAGCTTCAACGTCAGCTGAAGAACAACAAGCAAAGAAGAAATATATAGGTTATTACACGAAAATTTGTGTAGTACGTCGTGCCTATTTGGGCGAGCTTGTAGACGAGTAGAAATCAATATTCATCCGCATTTTCCACCTTTTAGTACAATAAATTCTTTAATATACAATTGGCAAAAATCACAACAAAATATAGTTTTTTAAAAAGAAGAAGAAATAAAATTTAAAAAAAGGCTGCGCGCACCTGAAAAAAAAATTAAATGAAAATGAACATGAACATGAAAATGAAAATGAAAAAAATTAAAAATAAATAATAAATAACATAATATAAAAATTAAAATTAATAAAACAATTTTAAAATAATTATTATTAAAAACAAAAATCCCATCTGACATGCTCAGCTTGGTGGTCACCCATCCAGGTATTAACCCAGCCCTACCGGGCTTGACTCACTGTCTTGGAAGTCCACGTTTTTCCAACTGGACCACGGGTTCAGTGAATTAGCATAATAATAAGCTTGAAAACAATGCGTACAGATAGACTAGATTATTTTCTCTTCAACGTCATTGTGGATTGCAGTTAGTGCAAGGGTTTAGCCGTGAAATGGTCTGGGGGCCGGCTCTACTCTCCCCTGATGCCTTCGGGCTAGAACACTCGTGGATGCTGCCAACTCCACCCGCGCCAGGAGGACAGAAGGGCACTTAATGGCCAGTCAGGTCTGAGAAGTCCATACTACGCCTCAGCTCCTACGGATGTCTCGGGGGTATGGCGGTGCGGTTTAATATTTTGGAATTAATTAGGGTTCCCTGGTTCGAGCCCTGCCAAACACCGATAAGATTTTTTCTTTTTTTTCTTTTCCCTTTTTTAAGGGAATTAGTCTAAAGATACCAACTAAAATGAAAAAGTCAACTTGATAACGCTAAAAACATTTTCAATCCTGATTAAAAACGAGACTTTGTCCCGAAATATTTTGGTGACCGTAACATTACGTAAAGGCACGTTTACACGGGCGACTTTTTCTACGATTCTAGCTGCGATTCACCTGCAATCAAAAATCGCGCGAGTAAACATGAGTAGCGATTTGAGTGCGAATCGCCGCAAAATCGCACTAAATTCTAACATGTTCGAAACAATGGCGATTCGTCGGCGACGTGAATTGAGAAAATCGCCTTACAATCGCCGGTAGTTTACACTCGCGATTTTGTATCGCAGCTAGAATCGCAGCGCAAGTTGCAGTGCTTGTCGCAAAGAAAATCGCTCGTGTAAAGGGGTCTTAAAACGCGCGATGGGTAGCGTAGAAAAGGTAAAATTATATCGAGCCAACTGTTTCCTCAATGTTACCTCTAAAGCTGGGACAATGCTAGAAACGTCAAGAATAACCATCTCGTGTGGCAGGGAGAGCACAAGGTCAAGACAGGACGAGAGCAGGTCATCCTTGAACTGTTTCATCTTCACTAAAACCTTGAAAAATGGTAGAAAATCAAGTTGGACAATGACAAAAATAAAGAAAAGAAAAATTGACGAGCCTTTTACTACAAAAAATCATAGTATGGAATTAAGTTGGAGTTTGCAACTGTCATATTTCGGTCCATTACAGAACTATAGTATGAAAATAAAATGCATGCTATAGGAAAAAATATTGAAATACTCTAGAACAGTATGGAAATTAACTTCCATAGTACAGAAATAGTATGGACGTTCTCACATCTAGAAATCGAAATTTCCACGGTATTTTCACGGTATGGAGATTATATGAATATTTCCCACAGAGTCTAAGCAGTAGCAGCACTATCTGTAAACATAAACAGCATTCAAAGTCGTAGAAATACCTCTTTAATGAACTTTCTAAACAGAATAAAACAATTTGTGCAATCACTGTTGCCTGCGATTTCTATATCCATGTCTTCAGCTGTCTTTTGGGTTTCCTTTTTGAGATCCTGTCGGGTACAAAAGAGAATTAAAAACACTGCAAAAGCCAGAAAAATTTTTTTGTTGATTAAATGTTATGCGCAAAGTAAAACGGCCCATTCCCAAGTCTCGTACCTTGAAGAAGTCAATTTTCTTGCAAATCTTCATAGTCACTTGAAGGAGTTTGTAAAATCCACTAATGACTGGAAACCTACGATAGATGTACAGGAAATATCAATCTAAGATGCAACTGCAGAGGGATGTGGAAGCAGATAGGATTCCCCCCGAAGCCCTTCAAAAAGACGGGTTACAAAATCGTCGCCCGGAACTGTGGGTCAGTACTTGGTAGGCTGCACTACCAAATGGTCTTCGGTTGGGATTCCCACCCCTCCCCTTCTCCCCGATCTTGATCCCAGAGCCTGCGTTTCTCCTGGTCAGTGATGACCTGGAAAAACGCCCCAGGCTCTGGGGACGAATTGCTTTCTCTCTTCAAACGCAACTCCGCAGACCGCCAACAACGCAGGCTAAATCTCAATCTGAGAAAGATTCAGTTGTAATTGCGCATTCGTGATCAAATAGAACCAAAAAGCGCTTACCTCGTTGACAAAACGATTATGTCTCTTCCGAACACGTAAATCCAACGTTCAAATGATCGGATGCAATGAACCGGTAAAATTGCCCTTTGAAAAGAAAAATAAAACAATATGAAAACGAGGTTGATCAGGTCACATGGTCTAGTGATGTGACGTCATAGCGGCCATGTTGGTTGAACTTTACAAAAGATTTTTAATGAATTCTCTTGTTATATGGCGGCTGATTCTTTTGTTATCTTGTTCTCTAGGGAATGATTGCCGGCTACCTAGCAGATTTATACCCTGTTAGCAGATTTATACCCTGTTAGCAGATATTATACCCTGTTAGCAGATATTATACCCTGTTAGCAGATATTATACCCTGTTAGCAGATATTATACCCTGTTAGCAGATTTATACCCTGTTAGCAGATTTATATCCTGTTAGCAGAGCTAAAAGGCAGAGTCCGGGATGAGGTTCCTCAGGTGTAGATCGAGAACAGCAAAAGCAAAAGCCAGTACGGCGAAAAGACTCGGTGAAAGGAGAAAAAACGAAAACGAACCTCTGCTAGCAGGTTAGCGGGTTTGGTCGCGCTGCGACATCGAATTACAAAATTCAATTTTAACAAATTTTTCTATATTTGCAATCACAGCACGTGTTGCATCATCGGTGCTACTTACTTGCAAAAATCCACAAGGTTGATGAACACCAGGAAATCTTTCGGTACTCTAGGATGTAGACCAGCAACAGGATCTGACAATACCACATCAGCTATCTCTGCATCACTGGAGCCCGAAGTTGACGCAGTTTCTGTCACAGCGCTCTGAAAAGAACCAATGATAGTCTTTAACGAAAGTTATGGTGAACCAATCCCAGCTCTTCAATATCACGCACCCTAACCAATCGTGTTTCTCGGATACCAAATATTAGCCAATAGGCTACGTTCGTATATGTACATTATCTTGAGTTTTAATGCAATTTTGGACATTTTATTCCTGAGACCCTCGGTATCGTGCTTGAATTTTAATATCTCGACCTTCGCTTATTCACCAGTTTCCATACATCGGTTCACTGGTCAAACACAAAGCATTCAGCCGAGGCTTTAAGGGGATATTTGCATAATCCTTTGAAACTAAGGCAACTGGACCTTGACGCCTCGCTCGAGAGCTTTGTGTTTGGTCAGTGAACCGATGTATGGAAACTGGTGAATTAGTCCTCATGCAAATGCTATACACATCAGCCAATCAGTTCTCTCTAAAATACTTTATGCACCAGCCAATCACAGTTCTCGAGTACTTTATAGTACACCAGCCAATCACATTTTTCGGATACTACACACACACATCAGCCAATCACGTTCCTTACACACCTGAGCGTCCGATTGGCTGCCATCTTTTGTAGACGTCAAGTCTAGTTTGTGAATTATTCGTAAGATTGCTTGAATCAATTCATCGTAGATCATCTCATGCATGGCTTCTCTCTTTTCCACGTCTGTAGTCAACAGGTTAAGATTCTGAAAGTAACAATGAATGCATTAAACGGGTTGCCAAGTAATTCAGGTTTGCCATATTTTACTTCAATCAATGTTTTTATGCCAGTGATGGTGGTGGTGGTGGTGGTGAGTGGTGGTGGTGGTGGTGATGGTGGTGGTGATGGTGGTGGTGAGTGGTGATGGTGGTGGTGATGGCGGCAATGGTAAAGGTGGAGATGGACCCCAGAACCTGTCACTCAGAATGGTTTGGCCGAGGAGGGTCTGGGTAACGGAAACTAATTTTACCTTAAACTTGGTTCTGTCAAGCAAATACTCCCACAGTTCAAGGTAGTCCTTGTAGGAGACTTTTTCGCGTCTTTGTAAAGTGTCTGTTTTCATGCTTTCGTCAGTATCCTAGGAGAAGTTTTATTCGTAAGTGTAACAGACTCTTTCATGCAAACAATGTGATTGGCTGACGACATTTTGTCGTTATTGATTGGTTCGGAGCGGAAGCCCTTTAACAGTCATCTATCCTTCCTTTTCTACAGGAAAATGTTCTCAACCAAAACTGTACATAAAACCCGAACGCTCTATAATGAATGTTCCTAGTTTATTCTACACAAACCTCGGTGACCACAGGATGAGAACAGGTTCTTATTAAACCATGGTACACTGGAAAAATGAAAAGAAAATAAAAAATACTGCACTGTGAAATACTTGACTTTGTCATGGCCGGAACACCTGATGGCTGTATCGAGTTCATAAAAATTATGTGATGCAAAACAAACAGAATACAATGTAGCGCCTTGTTGTACCGTGACCGTAGCCTATCCCATTACCGAAAGACAATCAACCATACACTCTTTGAATGGTACAACAAATATTGTCCATTTTGTGCCGTGACTCTTCCGTAATCCTACGAAATTGGATTTGACGCAAATGCAAAAATGTACCGTGCCCTGCCGTGCTACACCCCAGCATTCTGATTGGAGGAGCAGCAATTTCTTGCGCTGTGATTGGTTTAGAGCGGATTTCGTATAAGTAGGAAACGATGCAGCAAATTCGAAGCAATACTTTAACTGTACCGTACTTTAATGTGACTGTAACTACGCGTTGTGATTGGATGATTTACACCACAATGGGAAGCCATTTCAGTGTTACTGCATACCGTACCGTGTACGTGCAGTACCCACTCATACGATAACCATTCTTATGGGAAGCCATTTCAGTGTTGTTGCATACCGTACTGTTTAGGTGCTGTGTGTCAGTCCCACTCATACGATAACCATTCTTATGGGAAGCCATTTCAGTGTTGTTGCATACCGTACTGTTTAGGTGCTGTGTGT
>WUAP02029566.1:0-19097 GCA_015163945.2 Stichodactyla helianthus | reverse complement strand
AGATATTTCGTGGATTCGACTCTTTTTAGCGGCTTGTTTCCAATTATTAATGGCTGAACAATTCCGAGGTTGGATAACCTATAGTTCGTACCATCAAACATATATTCCGGTTTCGTGACATTTAAAGTTAACTTATTTATTTGAAGCCAATTCTTTATATTCATCAGATCTAAATTTATCTTTATTTGTAATTCGCTGGACGATTTTGAGGCAGAACTAAGTATTATGTCATCGGCATACATATGGGGCTTAGTGTGTTCAAGACAAGCTGGGAGATCATTTATGTAAACTAAAAAAAAGTAAGGGTCCTAAAATGGATCTTTGTAGAACACCACATATTACTTCTTGAGGTTTTGATTCAATATCATCGACAACACATAGCTGCTGTCTATTAAATATGAACCAAACCAGCCAAGAGTCGTTCCAGAAACACCGAGAAGTTCTAATTTTCTTTTAAGAATATTGTGGGAAACAGCGTATCGAACGCTTTAGCGAGATCCAAGAAAACAACCAAATTAGTCAAACCATTATCAATATTTAAATACCATAAACATTCAATAATGCTGTACTGTGGAATATAACGAGCGAATCGAAAACCCGACTGATGTTTACTTAAAAGACCATTGGTATTTAAATACTGATAAAATTGATTACAAACTATTCTTTCACAAATTTTCGATGTAACGGGTAGTACTGAAATCGGTCTATAGTTCTGAGGGTCGGTTCGCTCATTGGCTTTAAATTATGGAAATACTTTCGCCAACTTCCAATTGGTAGGGAAAATGCCAGTATCGACGATGGGTTTGTTAATAATAACAGCAAGCGAAGAGGCAATAACAGGAGATGCATCTTTTAAAAGTCTACAGAATTTTTGCGCGGATGTGTCAGACGTTGGTTAACAGTTTTCCAGATTTCTTTTGGATTACCAAAATTAGATTCAATTTGAAAACGATAGTAACTGGCTTTGGCTTTTTTAATTCTGTTGTTTACCTGGTTTCTTGCCGTCTGAAAGCATCACATAATTTAGAATCACAAGACGAAATCGCTTTTATTTTTAAATTATCTCGCCATATAATTAGTTTCCTTATTTCAGGTGTAAGGAGATTTCTCGTTCTTAAAACTTAAGGCTAATTCTTACACATGTCTTTCATGGTATCTTGGTCCCACAAAAGTATACCACCGAAATGTTTTGTACTCGGAGAAAATGAGCATTTATTTTCATACTGAAACTCTCTTAAATTCTTGTAAACATTGGTAAAATTCACGCATGCGCAAACGTTTTTCTCTGGTGTCGCAACAGGCCACTTCCGAGATATGCATTGCTTGTTACGCATAAAGGTTTCAGTACGAGGCCCCGTGCTAAACTAAATTTATTCATTTCAGTTGTCACCAATCTCTGAGCATTTAGCACGGAGCCTCATACTCAAACCTTTGTACTTGACAAGCGAAGCATATCTCGGAAGTGGCCTGTTGCGACACCAGAGAAAAACGTTTGCGCATGCGTGAATTTTACCAATGTTTGCAAGAATTTAAGAGAGTTTCAATGTGAAAATAAATGCTCATTTTCTCCGAGTACAAAACATTTCGGTGGTATACTTTTGTGGGACCAACATCTTAGACCCCGGATGACATTATTCGTGGAGGTTCGTTTGTTAATATAATATCAATAAGAGTACTTGACTTTTCTGTTAGTTGGGCTAGAAATAACTTGTGCTAGGTGGTAGAGAGAAATTAGTTGCTTGAGGAGTTTAACCTGCATTTTGTAATTTTTTGCAAGGAGATCGCGATTTAAGTCCCCTAAAAAATTATATTCTTTACTTTCCAAATCAAGAGAACGAATGACGTTTTCCAAACACGAGAAGAAATTCTCGTCACAATCCGGGAGTCTGTAAATAGCAGCGATGTTGAAAGTCTTAGGCCCAGGTCAATCGTCGAACTTTGTTTTTAATGAGTTTGGCTCATGTGAAGTTCGCCTTTAGACCTGGGCCTTACTACGAGGCTTTAAGATATAAACTTAAAATCTGATAGTTGTTTTCTAATAGGAGATCATCTCTAATTTTGCAATTTAGATTTGATCGTACATATAAACATACACCGCCACCATTACGATTTCTATCTTTTCTGAGTATAGTATGGCCATTTATATGAATTAAGTTATCCGATATGTAATATTTAAAGAACGAGAAGCCGTGTTTTATCGGAGCCGGAGGCGAGGATCTTTGTTCTTTAAATTACTTCTAAAACTTTTTACCAGAAATTTAGTAAATAGTATTATAGAAACCCTATAAATTCTAAATTTATCAGAATTTCGAACGCAGTTGACTAAGGAGCATGCGCATGACTCAGTATGTCGTAAGAGGAATTGTTCTCAGAATCCCACACGGAAAAGAATGTTTGGAAAACGTAGGAGTGTTAAATACCATAGCTAAGATATAACGCGCGCTCTGATTGGCAGGCTACCTATGAAAAAGAAATGGATGGTTCATGGTGATAGTGAACGCTCGCTCACGCTGACGTCAAACCCGTTTCAAGTTCTTTCAAACCTCTTTTTTAGAGCAAAAAACTGTCTTTTAGGATACAAATTTTGTTTAAAAACATATTGCAGATCATTGTTCTATTGAAAATTTTCCGTGGGGAAACGGTTTTGATGTTTTTCGAGAGCATTCTTAACAGCTTTTCTCTTCAAAAATTACTGAATGAATTTTCAAATTACAACGTTTTCTGCGCGCGCTAGGACACTGACAGGAGAAAATAAACCTTTTTTCGATGTGTAAAAGCTCCGCCTCGAGCAACTCTTACGCTACCATCGTGCTCTCCCAACTATCTGCGTGCATCCAGAACTAGATTTACGCACGCTAAACATTGACCATTCCTTTATCATTTTCGTCCAGCAGAATGTGCGTCAGGGTGCTTGCTTATAGGCTCTGGTTGGTATTAGGCTTGCTTAATAAGCAATTCCAATTCCGTTAATTCCATCTTCAGCCACCTAGATCGCAACGAGTTCTTTTTGGTTATAGAACTGATTAATAAACATCAGTGCTGTATCACTGACTGATATAGAACTGATGTTTTATTAATCAGTTCTATAACCAACAAGGTCGTCTGGTGTCTGTATCGACGTGGTACACGCTATTGGCTGGACAATCTAATGAATTTTAATGAGTTTTGGAAGGTATGGTCGAGTCTGGGTCTCATTTAGTGCTAGTATGTCAAGACTTTGATCCAAGATAAGAGCCCTACGAGACTATTTTAAGTTAGCCATTTTAAACCCCCTAATTTGGGGAAGGAAATTGAACCTGTTCTCGACTCCACCAATCGGTATCAGCGATAGGTATGCTTTAAGAAATTATTAGCTAAAACGCTCGATCCTCGCGAATTAAGATTCAATGCAAACCGCTTGCATTGAGCATTTCTTTGCCGATATTATCATGAGAAATAAAAGAGAGGCCTCTATTACTGCAAAAAGTTTTTAAAATCTTATTTACTTCAGTAACTTTGCATGGCAAGTGCTGATCGTCGGTCCGATTAGTTAGGCCGGATATAACAACACTAGAAGAAGAGTTTTGTAAGATTTTATCTGCTAAGTCCACTACTACTTCAGCAACGACGTGACCTTTGAGCTGTTCGATTTTTAATTGTTTGTACCAACATGAAGAATGATCTCTTCTGGTTCAGCTCGCATAGAAGGAATCATGAAAAGAAAGAGAGAAAGAAAAAAAAAGAAAGAGAGAAAGAGAAAAAGAAAGAAAGAGAGAAAGAGAGAGAAAGAGAGAAAGAAAGAAAGAGAGAAAGAGAGAAAGAAAGAAAGAAAGAAAGAAAGAAAAAGAGAGAGAGATAGAGAGGAAAACAGAAAAAAGGACTGAGTTGGGTGAGTAGTATTGTTTTCTTCGCTAGAAAATACAAAATAGAAATAAATATTTATAATATTAATCATTGCATATTTCTGACCATTAGCGACAGCTTGAAGAAGGACAGGAAGAGAGTCCTTCGCATTTTATCACGTTTATCACCCTTTCATTGCTTCAGACTTCCTTGCCTCAGACGTCAGGACATATCTTTGTAGTGATGGTCAGTATTAATGGCTATAGGAATTAGTTGCCATGGATACAGCAGTGACGTGACGTCCGTGAGGCCTGTATATTTCTTTCAAAAATGGCCAAGAGTTTGCTAAGTAAATATCAAGACTAGCAGCAAAAGATGCCGTTTTTTCAATTTATATATTTTTCGCATAGTACTAAATAAACGATCATCAATGACAGTATATTTAATACTCTGTTTAATCTGTTTAACATTTTTCATCAAGAGGCTTACAGTTACAATTACTTTCTTTGGGGTTCCTATGGTTTGAGAACAACGTTCCCTGATCACGTGTAGAATAATTAACGGTCTGATCCAATCAAAAGTCATTAATCTGTGGCGTTATGACGACACAGTACCTGCTAAACCATGATTGGAATTTGCTTCCTGTTTTAAAGCAGAAAGGGCTAAACAAAAACAAGTTCGCCACTGAAGTGGTACTGATATCCAACGAACGTCTTAAAATTTTTTCACTAAACTTACCAAAAAATCTCGGTATTTTCTCTACTAAAAGTTTGGTAATGAAATGTGAACTGTTTTTTTGCGATTCACAGAAGTAAACTAACAGAGAAAACACGTTTATTCACGCCAATCAGCGAATCACTGATCACTCACGCTGCACCGGACTCATAAGGTGAGAGAAAATTAGAACTAATATATATTAACTTTACAGGGACGAAAATTTAGCAAATTTTATAACCTTAATGATGTGCTATTAAAGCTCAAATTTGTCAAGCTGCATGATTCCGAGTTGTGAAAGCCGCTGGATTCGATAAAATCAGTTAAAAAATATATACATAATTTAGCCGCTTATTTTTCAATTCCTCAATACATTTATAACGTAGAAAGAAAGTCTATTAGTTAGGATTGCAGTGCAGTGCAAAAAAGGATTGTCATTAAAACGAATATTCATCTATTGTCAAAAAGGGTTTTTATATCTTCGCCGTATGAAAAAGTGGTTTTACATGTCTAAATGATAAATCTGTGAAATTTTTACACGTTAGCGAATCGTTCTATGTTTTTGAGTTAACTGGTCCGGATCAAATGCGCGTTTGAAAGCTATAAATCCAAACCGTTGGCAAACCCAGGCTATCAGACTGAGTCACCGCTGTTCTGCATGACCGATGTGCAAGTGAAATAAAAAATAAATAAAATAATAATACTTAAAAAAGGCACGTGCAATTCAGCACGCAAACTATAAACTGAATGTTGGACATGAACTTTAAATCACTGTAATTCTGATGATGGTCATCGGATGATGACCGAAATATTACGAGTAGAATGTTTAAAAAATGAATTCTCGTTCTCACATTTCTAATTCGATTATATGCCCAAACAAATATTTTCGATGTTATTGTTTTTTCCATTCTAATTTTATTCCTTTGCTTTCTTGTTTATTGGTTTTGTCTGATAGTTTTCAATCCGGTATCAAATATATCAAACGTAGGTTTATACATAGTTTATAGAGGGTTTATACAACTTATATGTTTTATGGTTTATACAAGTTTAATGTATTTTTAAAGCTAAAGCTTTGCCAGTTAACATTTCGCAACAACTTTTGTGGCGTCATGATGAACTTCCGTGACATTCTCACGCACCCTGTCACTGGTACAGGCATATTTCAAGTAAACGTATTTTCACTAACATATGAAGCTGCCAAAAGCGATAATCGTTTATAAGCCGATTTACAAGGTACAAATTTTGCATTACTCACAACTGTGCATGTGATCTGCACGCCATGCTTACAACGCGAATTACTTCGTGTAAATCTACCCCACAACCTTTTTTGTCGTACATGTACAACAGTTGTAAGCAATTTATAGGGTTATTTTTACGAAGCAATTCGTGTAAGAATGGCGTAAGCAGATGGCATGCGACAGTTATAGAGTGAATTTCGAAATGAGTGGCCGAAATTTCAATTTTAGCTGTACCAGGTGCTTTGTGATTCGTATGACTCACACTAATATTCACATCCTTTGCCGCTAACAATACCGTATCAATGGTTATATTGCTAGTTATTATGTAGTCTTAACTTAAGTGAACTTTCCCGCGGGCCACGTTTCTCATTTCTTGTGACAATCAAAAGGAGACTAAAGGTTTCGCCTTTCCGAAATTCAAAGAAAGATTGGGGCACGAACTCTATCTCGTCTCCAAAATCAATCCCAGAATCCAACGCAAGATGGTGGCAAGGTTTGACCAAGGAAGGTGGCAGATTCGCAATATTTTGATCAATATAAACTTAGTTCAGTAACTGATCATTCTTGCGATATCTCGCGATATATCTCACCGTACGTGCACAGACATGCGGAAACATTATTAGCTGTTCACCATAGAAAAATCCAACTGTGACACGTAGCTTCTGGAGACTACCTCAGTCTCAATGTTTTTTGCATTAGTTTGTATAAAGTCGTGGGAAGATTTTAAGCGCATTTTTGCATAGAGTGTCTCCTGCTTTGATACTCATTTACGATTTAGTGAGGCGAAAAGAATTCGTCGACGCGATTCTAGCTACTGAAACGCGACCAAAAACAGCGGGAATCAAAGCTGACAGAAAAAACAATACAATACAGTACAAAAATACGGGAATTTTCAAAATCAGTTGTACATTGGAATCATAGAACAATGTCTTCATCCGGCTGTCACGATTGTACATGATTAACTCAAAAGAAACGAAAAGTGACCTTGCACACTGTAATGTTCCTGCGCAATCGATACTTCCTCGTGTCAAGCTACTAGGTCGTGCTACATCATGTTGGAAGGCGCTAGAACAAACCTTGACGCGGGACTTATGTCCTCCCACTGTTCCGGTGCAAAAAGTTGATGAATTATTGGAGATTATGCATTTATTTATAACCTGTACCTAGCGTACTTCCCCTAGGCAATCTCGTACATGAATTATTTATAATATATAAATGAAATATAACCTATTCATTTGGTGAACCAATTGCATAATGTACTGACAGCAATACACTCCGAGTGTTTTGCTGTGTATTTCGTCATTGGTTTTGAAAAATATCCATTACCTTTGAATACGTTGTCCTTGTTTACGGTCACGTCCCGGAGCGGCAAGAAATAGTCCGTCTGCTTTTCAAGGATGCGACCTGATCGTAAGGACGTATACTTGAATACAACTGTAAAATATATTAATTGGAGAATCTGAATCAATAATCTGAAATTGTCATTTTTCATGTAGATTATAGTTAGTGCTCCATTTCTCTTTTTCATGCACCATTCTTCTCTCTCTTTCTCTTTGTATCTCTATTTCTTAATTTGTTTACTTTTTACTAATTCCTGATGTCACTTGAAAATATCTTTAGTTGACAAAAATAGACCAAGGCCTACAGCAAAATAATGTTAGTTTTCCTCGTGAAACTCCAAGTCGTGGAAACTGAAAACAAGACGAACAATTCGTGCAAAATATCACGACTTATAATGACAGCTGCTGGTAGTTATCCAAGAACTATTTCTCTCCAAATCACTGTTTGTTTATAACTGTTTCGCGGTTTACTTACTTCCTGTTAGGCTGAACGAACCGTTTGCTCAGGGTGGGGGTGGTCCCAAATTGGCTGAACTCCGTTTCGTCCCGTGCCGCCTTCCTGATGACGTCTAAATAAATATTTATTTGGTTGGCTGCTAGTATTTGAAGAACACAATTTATTACGAGGTAGTTAAGCCCACGTTCAAATAAGATAGAATATCTTTTAAATTTTAAGGGCGAGAAAAGACGCAAACTGAGAGAGACAGTTTGATTACAAACTCCTTTGATGGAGGATTGATGAATAAGCAACTTTAGACATCATTAGCAGTGCTTTTGTGTTTTATTAAATGATCAGAAAACCATATCAATTCCCTTCACTTCGAAGCGGCCTAATTCAAAGGATGGAATGTAAGCCTTGCTGCGTGCGACACCAGCTGATCTGGGGCCAAACTTAATTATTTCGTGATAAAGATATTTGTACCATATCGTGAGATGACATTCACTTGAAAAGTGTACGTGAAATTCCGCGATTTAGATTTGAAAATTTTCTCTGAACTTAAGAAAATTGAAAATTCGTACATCCTTGAACAAAGGAACCCTGTCCGAAGCAGTTACGTCGGAGCATAACGAAATTGTCGATCTTTGTTCGTAAAAAGTTCGGTAAATCATCGGAACAACTTCCTTGGTTACGAAGCATTAGCATCTGACGCATATAAGTCTTTCTAGCAGCTTCGAGTAGCGTCGTTTCTGAGGGGAGGTGATCGCGAAGTAGAATGTTACGCACAAATTCGGACTATATACATAACTTTAAAGCCTGAAATATCCCTAATATAGCTAAATATATTTAAGAAACACAAACTTTTAGTTAGTTTTGACAAAATTGTTTAATTTTGGGGTATATTAATGCTCTAAAGTACGTCCTCCTAAGCCCTCCCCTGGTGGGAGGAAACAAGACTGTGACAAAAATGGCAATGACGTAAGGGAAGATTTGGGATTCGTTCAGATATGTATTATTACTGACCCCTTAAAATAAATATCGATGACATAAAAGAAAGAGCTTTAGATAAGCTGCGACTTCCTGGTTGGGGACTATTTGTTTCATGAAATGGAGGGATGCAGAACGTAGGATTTTTATATCTAACTAGTGTATTTTTTCCCTCGCTTTCTTTTACTCAAGCACACAGTTCAACATGGCGGACAATAAGCTTATAATACAAGATATTGCCGTCGAACAAGACAAGAAAAAGTTCGTTTCTGATGCAACAGAGAGAATATATCTGCTGTTTAACGTTCAGGTTACTCTAAGTGCTCCCGAGTCTGCTGGTATTCAGTGGGTTCAGCTCAAAGGCCGTAAAGAAGACATTGAAAACGCGAAGGTTAGTTCAGAATTCGTTGTTCAAAGCCGTCAGGATTTTGAAGCTCTTCGCGCTGAAAAAAAATCCCCGTGATTTTCATTATGATTTGAATATAAACAGAAAAGTCCGTTGGAAGGCTTAAGACGTCCTGCAGGAGCGTTCTTTACAAAGAAACAGTGGAAGCGAGTGACTTCCGCATCAGATGAAAAATTCCCCTGAGCTTCATCAATACGAACGAGCTTCGGAATTTACGCTGATTGTTAATGCTAAAGCGATATATTTTTGCCGAGTTTCCTCTTTCCCTGTGGCTCAAAACATGTTAAGACCTATCAGGGCAACATCCTCGTACTACAGTGGAACTTATCGTTGATGTATTGAAAATCACTTTGGTAGATTAGAAGACAATTGTGTTGCAAAAGAGAAAAATATTGGAGTTTTTGTGACGATTTGGTGAATGTTTTGTGATGTAGGCACCTAACGTGAACAAGCATTCTCTTTTTTTCAGTTTAAGGAGTGGTGTATGTACGTGGACCATGTCCTAAATCTATTTAACTCACTTTAATGTACATATATATTGAGTTCGCTGCCTAGTTTCTAACTTTCATTTTTCCTATACAGAATTACATCAATGCTCTCTGCAAGCCCGAAATAAAGGATGTCAAAGTGTCCATCCCAGAGGTGTATTTTGAAGCAATTTCGGCTTACAGAAACCATGTTGAGAAAATTTCAGGAGCAGTTGTGTTATTCTCGTCAAAAACAGAAGCTTGTATTCAAGGGGCTGAAATGTCAGTAGTTATTGCTACTTCATCTATTGAAGAAAGAATTAATGAACTTAAAGCTGGGGCAAATGGTCTTCCTCCTTTGCTGAACACTAGTAGCATTCCTGCACAACTGAAACTTGAACAGGAAAAAATGCAAAATGCTCCTGTACCCTACATTGACCCCTCATTGGAGGAATTTGCTATTAAACTAGGGTACACTAAAGAGGATATTCATCAAGTAGTTAAGAAACAAGGCAAAGAAGTTGACCAGAATACTTTATTACGAGAACTTATTAAAGTATCTTCGCCAAGCCTATTACAGCGGGCCAAACCAGAGTATTCCACACATGCAAGTCTTAACAGACCTGTAGCGCATCCAAGGGATGAAGTAGTGGCACGTGGAGCACCAAGTAGGGCTGCTATACCAAAGATGTTTCAGTTCAATGGTACCGCCTCACAAGGTGCAGTGAAACCATCTCCGGAAGATGTGGTAGTCCGAGGAGCAATGTGCCGAGCTGTCCCAAGGTCTTTCCCCCCAGAATCTAGTACTTTGACCCAGTTTGATAGACAGCCCTACATAGTGAATGACAGGGCCGAGGATGATGCATTGATGTACCAACAAGTAATAGGCAACACCTCAGTTGATACATCCTCAGATTTACGGCATATTGTCATTGATGGAAGCAATGTTGCAATGAGGTAGGTTTTTATGAGATATATAGCCTAAAAATTGTCATTTGCCTTTTAAAAATTTTCTGGCTTCTGAAAAGAAAAACTCAAAAGGTTATATAAGAATTACAGGGATCACCTGATCCCTTGATCATGTGCATTCACTAATCATGTCCCCTAGCTAGTGAAGCTGAGACAGGGTCAGAGGTCTTTAAAAAAGGTTTATATTTCAAGGTCTATTAGATTTCAGAAAGCTTTTACAAAGTAAAAACCTCTAGATAAATTCTCTTATAAAAATATTCCCAACCATCTGCCCTCTAGTTTTATCTATAAACATTTTAACTGAATTTAAAGATTCTAAATAGCATTCAAAGCCCACAGATATGTTTCAAAGAATTTGCTTTCAATCATCTGTGAAAGACAACTTGATCAAGGGTCATAGCTGTTTACTTAGAAAGCAGCCAATCAGACAGCATGTTCTATTTTTGGCTATATTTAACTCGGTATTGAACAAAAGCTGGGTGATTGACAGTCACTTCCCTATATACGGGAAGTTGTTCTTAGATTACGATTTTTTCTTTCTTAACAAAGAGCCAGACACCCAAAGGGTGAATTCAATACAAGGAATTTTTTCTTGAATCAAAAACCTGTGAATTAAGATTTCAGAGTGAAGACAAAGCAACTGTTTGAAAATAAATAAAATTCACTCATTTTTAGCAGCTGTTGGAGTCTTGCATGACTGCTTAGCAAACAGGAACTTTGCATTTTTAATCCCTTAAGTTTTGCATATTATATCTTGAACCGACTTCCTCTTTGCTTGGGTTTTATTACAGATATCTGAGATTCATCATTCATATTTTTATTCAGAAGTATTTCCTTACTTAAACCAGAGAACTTGAACAGATAACTCTTTTGAATGAAAGAAAAATATCATTTGATATTGAGCCCAAAGAAATATTCTGAGCTGTTAGGCATGTGTGAAAACTTGAGAGAAATTTGTTCCCTATTTTTTAAAAAAATCCAAGTTTTCTGAAGTAGCTAAAAGGAATAAAAGCAATCGAAAAAAATTTGGTCCAAATTTTTGCCCTTATTTTTTTTTTTTTTTACAGTTCAGCTTAGTTCCCCCTAATAAAGACAGTGTGAAATAACAAATCAACAATGAAAAACACAACAATTGCAGCCATTACTATATATACATATATATATATATATATATATATATATATATACAGTATATCTAATTTTTTCAACTATTCTCATCTATTTCACTTGACAACAATATTGGATGATGTTAAAAAAATTGTAACTATTTCGCATTTGTTTTTCTAATAAACATAGTTTCTAAATTACCCAGGGATTCAGAGACTCTCTCTTACTCTAATGCTTCTTGGTCATCTGTTTTGTTATTTTGCAATTGGCCTCTGGCCTTGTACTCTAAGACACCTGCGGTGCTGTCTGCCTGTACAGAGTGAGAGGACCTGTGGCACCCAGGGTATTTTTAACTCCAAATTCATCAAATTATTTTGCTTTTATCCTATTTCATTTTCTGTGATATTTTATATTAATGTTGATTTTTTAACTTTTGATTAACAGTCATGGAAATCAACAGTATTTTTCATGCATGGGAATCAAGATCTGCGTGGACTTCTTTAAGAAAAGGGGTCACAAAGAAATCACAGTGTTTGTGCCTCAGTGGCGTAAAGAATCTCCAAGAGCTGATGCTCCAATCAAAAATCAGGAGATCCTGACAGAATTAGAAGCCGAAAGACACCTTGTATTTACCCCATCCAGGAGAGTTAATGGTCGACGGATAGTCTGCTATGATGACAGATTCATTTTGAAACTGGCATATGATACGGATGGTATTGTCGTGTCTAATGATCACTTCAGAGACTTGTTTGGTGAAAGTCAGCAATGGCAAGAAGTTATTAAACATAGAATTTTAATGTACTCTTTTGTAAATGACATTTTTATGGTTCCAGATGACCCACTGGGTCGACATGGGCCAAAACTAGATGACTTTTTAAGAAAAGGTACTGTGACACATAAAAGGGTGTGCCCTTATTTGAGAAGGTGCACCTATGGACTAAGATGTCGATTTTACCACCCAGAAAGGGATCCCTCTCGCATGGTGAGAGAGGGGCGTTTGTACCACGAACAGCCTCTTAATTCATCCAATAATGAAAGATTTGACTTCTTGGATGGCCCTCGAAGTGCAACATTCAGAGATCTTTTAGGTGTATTTCCAGGCCAAAGGGAAGTAATCATTCAAGTAATGCGTGATAATCCACATGGCAACATGGATTACTTAGCTGAACTTGTAATGGCTAGAGGAAACTCTTAAGCTTGATTCAAAATAGGATCCCAAGGGAAGCTGATATGTGAATCTCACCATGCCTGCAAATAATGAACTTTAGCCTAAAGGCTATTGCAGAAATCAAAATTGGCCTCAACCTTGATTGGCTTAATAGTTGACCACAAGCAGACGAGTGGGATTCAAGTGAGAGAATCTGACCATCTGTCCATGAGTTGTGTAGGAGGACGACTATGTTGTGCCCAACATAATCATGTGAAATGTGTTTCCGATGAGTTGGTTTACCAATATTTGTCATTGTTGATCTTTCTTATGGACAATAGTTTATTTTCCCTTAACAGGAAAATCAGTCTTTATAAATAATATTATATATATACATGTAAGGATTTTTATATTATTTTAACAAAAAATCCAACAAAATGACATTTTCCACCATGAAAATAATTTCAGTGGAAAAATAAAAATATGCAGACTGTTAAATTCAGAACAAATTTAAACGCAATTTTGTCATTTTATCTTTTATATCAATATTATAGTGCAACAAATGACAAAAACATGAATTATATCTTCTATAAAATAATTTGTTGTTAACCATTTCCAAAATTTGTTTGTATGGCATTATAAGTTTTACAACAGAACAAGATTTAATATTAAGCCAAGCCATACTAGACTTCGAAAAGTAGAGTGTAAAAATGATTACATTCAAGATGTTATACTTATTTTAAAAGTATTGTACCATGACGTTTCTCTCTGTGAGAGTAAGATATATAAAAATTTGTTTTTGTTGGTAAAATAATTAGGTGTTAGGTAAGGAATAAAAAAAGAATTTGAAAATATAATTGTCAATTGAAATTTGTCATTTTTATTCTTAGAGCACAAACACTATATCGATGAAATAGTCTGTTTGTTACTGACTAATAGTTTTATTTAGTGGCAATTAGTCACTATCACTCGCGGAGCAGAACAATACACAAGGGATATCAAATACACAAGAGACTCTATGCTCATAATCACCTTCCTCTCGGCCTTTATTCAAGATCCATTTATCAGTTAAATGGCATATAAACTCTTTATTATAGTAGTAACAACTATATATCCAATCCTGAGCATTGTTCTGGTGGAAGGATAGTGACTAAATAGAGAGTATTAGTAACTATTTATTTTATTTTTCATGGATTTGGTGTTTGCACTATAATAAATTATGGAGATACATTATACATATTGCATGTACTATTCAGTTATTCCAGCAGTGGTTTAGAGATGTGCTCCAGAAACCTTTGAAAGAATACATCCTATAATGTCAGAGCTATTCCCCACTTTTTTTTAGGCAGCTAGGCTCCTATTGCCAATAAACTGATCCCTGATCACTCTCAAAGTGTTAAAAATTTCAAAGTTTTGAATAGGAAAATTAAAAGAAAGCTTTTTAATTGATTTCATCACCTAAAATGGTGAAATTTTCATACACTAAATTATGTATCCCCCCCAGGGTAGGCTTTAATAAAATTTCGCATCCCCCCCTCAATGTCCAAAAAAAATTGAAATCCCTACATTAATAACTGATAAGAAAATTTTCAGACCCCCCTGAATAGGACGTGATTGACGTGGCAAACAAAAATCTGTGATTCAAAACAGCAAAAACCTCTAGTTATTTTTTCCCCTCTTTATTGATCATTTTTTATTCGCAGTAGGGTATAACTCGAACTTCGTAAAACTTCTTACTCATGTGTTCGAGTTTCGCGATGTGCAAAAACTCGAACGCTCAACAACCTTTAGTGTCTTCGAGTTACGCGCTGGGCGTGACAACGTAAGGTTTGGGTGTGGTCTAGCACGTAACTCGAAGCGCGAAACTCGAAGAATACCCGCCCTCCTCCTCTTGTACATATACTGTAAAGATTCCAATTGGCCATACTAAAGTACTTTGTGCTTTGGAACAGATGAACTGATGTTGTGAATCAGTCTAGCATCACGGATGTGCACATCCTCTAGTTCCGTAAACGAGTTTGAAGATCCCCATAGAGAAATGCAGTACAGTTGCACATAAACACGCTTCAGGCTTAAAACTTTGAATACTATTAATTATTTATTTATTAAATTATTGATATATATATATATATATATATATTAATACTTTATTCAATGTATATATTAATACTTATATACATATTGTAGAATAATAACTTATTATATTGTATTAGAGTATGTAAGGAATCTGACCTAGCCTGTAATTCAGTTTTTTTAACTGCAAGAGGCTACAATAAACATATCTATCTATCTATCTAAAATAATACAAATAATAGAAATTTCACGAGTCTTGAGCGTGACTGGGCAAGACATCTTATTGTGGGGTTCCTGTGTTTTTGCCAGCCCCCACCCTCCTACCCACCCCCCCCCCCACCCACCGACTTTTCAATATGCTCCGCGGTCCATGTCAATGATGCCCAGAGTGGATCGGTCAAAGCCTTTCAACCGTTTAAGCTTGGTAATCTTTGCATTGAAGTTTGAAATAACCAAATTAATGTGAGGAGATCAACTAAGTTTATAATTTAGAGACTAGTGAAAACTAGTTTAAGCTGCGTCGGTGTCTTGAATATAAAACAGTTGATAGATACGATAAACTTGAACACCGTATGCAATCTACCACCAATTCATACGGTGTTCAAGTTTATCGTATCTATCAACTAAGTTTATAATTGTTGATAGATATAATAAGCTGAAACACCGTATGAATTGGTGGTTGAATACTGACGTTTCGGACGTTAGTCCTTCGTCGGAGTTGAAAGTTCAAAAGTTGAAAATTCAAAAGTTTTTGAATTTGGATGGAATTAATTTAGTCAATGGAGTCACCAACAACATAAGCACTAGAGTCATATATCAGCAAACATTTAAAAAATATGGCTGCCGATTTGAATAACTATTGTTCTGGACTAACTAGCCTCTCATACATGTAAAAATGCTTTTGTGTTTCCACTTGAACACGAGGCTAGTTAGTCCAAGAACAATAGCAATTTAACTTGGACGCCATGTTTGCATTCGGTGTATATAGAGCTTAAAATAAGACTACTTGTCGATCGCTTTGGAATACAAATTTAGTTTTATGGATTCGTCTAATGTAAGCAATGATAGTGTCACCTGCGAAAATAACAGATGTAATTTCGAGCCTGGGAGAAGATTACGTGAACTGGCCAAGATGAACAAGTTAGACATCACATCCCAAAGGTTTGCACATTTCATGGACGAAAACGATGAACTCCGAGAATTCAGGAAGGAATTTTGCTACCCTCTAAACAAGGATTTACCTTGTGGTAAGTGTGAAGGACATTTCGAACTTGAATTTTGAGCTTGAATTCTAAATCGTGTTTGGCGGCTCAAAGTGACTGACATTTCTTTAACATTTTTGTTGCTAAAAATGTGCAAGAGAACAATGCTGTGAACAGGTAATGGACAAAATATTTACAACAGAACAAGTCAATTTCATTTCACTCCACAAAGCATAGCTGTCATTTGCAACCCTCATGTTTATGTATCTTTTTCGAAAACTCGAAGCCAGCCATTTAGTTTTCTTGTTAGGGACAGACAGACAGACAGACAAACGGACAGACAGACAGACAGATTTTTATTTGCAGGTTTGCACTTAATACGTACATCAGCTAGATCCAAATAATTATATTTCGGTATACGCACATCTGTGAGCGTATGAGTATATATGTAATTAAATACATACACATATACGTATACACATAAAATTAAATGCTAGTTTCAACTATATTAAAAAGGATGTACAGTTTATGAAGGTTTTTAGGATTTTAAACATTTTTCGTTACCGATGATTTCTTTTTTTGATTCCGCAGAGCAAAGCAGTTATAAATATATTTTGCTGCTGCTGTTTGTAGGTTAACGGGAGGATCTATTAATATAAAAAACAGTTGGTCCTCTGAGAAAAAAATTACATTATTTTGTATATTTAGGGACCAGTCATTTATTAGAGGGGGGCTGGTGCAAAAGTGGATGTGCCATGTTTGGTTTTTCCTGACCTCCTTTTTGTGATGCACAATTTGTTCTGACCCTCCCCCCTTCCTACATAAATCACCAATTTCTGATGACAAAAGCTTTGCATAAATTTAGATAACCCCCCTTTTTCCTTGCACAAAAATTGGTGACCCCCTACCTGTTTGCACCAGCCCCCCTTCTAATAAATGACCGGTCCCTTACCAAGGGGGGTTGTGTGCTAACTTGTTCTCCACATAGATTATTCATTGATACTTGATTGTATTGTTTGCAGTTGACCTATCCCTTGTGGATGGCAACGGAGAGTGTGTATATTTCTGTGGTAATTCTCTTGGATTAATGCCAAAAGAGTGCAGAAAACTAGCACAAGAAAACCTAGACAAATGGGCAGCTATGTAAGTTCTATGTCAGTCTTCACTGTTAATGCAGTTTTTTTCTGGGGAAGGGGTGGGAAAGGAGTCCAGGGGGTACTCGCTTTGTCCAAGTGGTAGGGTTGAAAATATATTTCCTGTGTGAATATTTTAGGGGTTCTGACTCAAAGTCAGTTACATTGACATGACTCCATACCTTTTAGGGCCAATTATTATAACCATTTGCAAGCAACCATGAAGCGTGACATGCCAAACGTGTTTTTATAAGTTATATCTCAGATGATTGACATAAAAATCCATCAAGTTTTGATGTGTGAAACTTAACATTCCTTGAAATGCTCTTTTAATTTGTACGTACCTTTTAGTATGGTGTACTATCCCTGCAAAAATTCATGGTTTGAATTTGAAGTACATCAAATGAATTTTACACTTGAATAGAATATTTTTGTATTTTATATGTTTCATCAAGGTTTCAACATACGTCCTTTCTATTTGTCATTGAAGTTTTATATTCAAAATTGTCAATGATTCATTCGAACTCCATGCCATAATTTTGAATTTCAAATTACAAACTCCACTACTTGTATTTTCAACTCGACGTTTTGAATTGAACTTTGTGCTTCATTAACTTTGGTTGACCTTAGGGAAACCTTGTACCCAGAGCTCCTTGGTCATCATTTTTGGTATGGTTCAGTCACAGGCCGCCCAAACAATGTTCCTGGGCACGATTTATAAGAAAATGTATGGGGCTTGCTATAGAAATAAAAAATGAATCAAATCATTTCTCTGAATAAACTGCAACAAAACTTCTTGGAGTCATTGTACCCTCATCAATCCTCTAACAAAGTTTTAGCACTGTCTGTTTTAGCCATACTTTAGAGGTCATTTTATAAACCAACTGCTGATCACCTTACCACTTGAACAAAGAAAGTAACCCCCCCCCGTGGAGGAGACTGTTTTTTTTAGGTGGAGGAGATATCACTTGGATTCTTTTTCTTAATACTTTTGCAAGCTGAGGTGAAGTATTCAGACACTCTCATAAACAACCACCTTGGGGCCGTGAGCAGCTATTGGTTGCTTATGGGAGATGGTCACTTATGAGAATGCTTGTCACAAGGAGTCCAAGCCTATTGTACAGTACTGTGATTTATACACATCTGATTGCTTAATAACAAGGACATAATTTTGCATATAAAATTCAATATCAGTAGTAACTGAAGTTGACACTTATTATATGTTTCTTGCTCAGAAAGAATCCTTAGAGTAAATGCCATAATGTTACTGTAAGAAATGGTATCTTTTTGACTGAGTCTCAGTGGGTTGGTTCAATGCTTATGAGAGAGGAAAAACTTACAATGAAAGACACCAAAATGTGAGCCAAAAGGTGGTCACAGTCACTTATGAATTAGAAGCATCCTCAAGGACTTATACCCTTGCAAGAAAAGATGGAAATTTCCTAGGAATTCTTAGGAATTTCCTTAGAATTCCCTGGAATTTGTTCTTAGGAATTCTTATGAATTCCTAAGAATTCTAAGGAATCAAGGTGTGAAATTTCACGGTAAATTGGGACCATTATTCGTAAGAATTCCTAGGAATTCTTTGGAATTTTGAAATTAGGTTTTCGGAAAAATATTCCCAATAATTCCTTGGAATTCCTAGTAATTATTCAGAATTACTTAATCAGTCATGAAGTCATGAATAAGATTAATATTCCTAAGAATTCCTAGGAATAATAGTTAAAAACATCCACCAATCCAAAGTAATTACTGGATACTACACAGCAGATATTAAGAAACACGAAAATCTGGATACTCATTAAGGGCATAAATATTTTTAGTCATTCATCATCTTTCTAAGAATTTAAATTTTTATGTATCAATAGACCTTTTTGACGTAAGCATGAAAACGAGGCCTAAGGGCCCAAAGAATCAAAAATAGAGGCAAAATTGACAGCAACGTCTTTTCATCTCACAAATTCCATACAGCTGTGCTGTGATAGGAATGTTATTTGACTTTCCATGCACTTTTCTTCAGATTAAGATAAACACAGCTTTACTAGCTTAATAC
>WUAP02029456.1:0-19109 GCA_015163945.2 Stichodactyla helianthus | reverse complement strand
TCTCGGGGGTATGGTTAGTGTGTTCACAGTATTTTTGAATAAATTACCGTGGCAGACCCGGGTTCGAATCCCGAAAGAGTCACATTTCATTTTTTTTCCCCTTTTCTCTATTTTCTTTTATTCTTCTTCCTTTTTCTTTTCTTTTTTTCTTTCTTTTTTCTGTGTAGTTTTACCTCTGGTAATCAAGACAACCTTTTTACCTGAGGTTTTTGCTCCGCTACTCAGTAGCCATCTCCTCAACTGAAACACATTAAACTGTTCTATTGATTCTCTAGAAATTTTTGCTCTCGGAATGTTTTCTTCCTTTAGAATATTTCTTTCTTTGGAATCGTTTAGACGCAATTTTTTCGTGTCCTTCCAAACAATCCATAGATGGTTTGAGAACTCGACTCTAACCCAGTCCGCCGCTAGATTCGAAAATTAATGGATTATAGATTACAATATATTCATAATAGACTTTTTCTTGTTGCAATTACAGTCAAACTGCTTTTCAATGATCGACCACTGTTATTACTGACCTATTTTATTGAAGTGAGTAGTCTCTCTAGGCGCTATTTTGTGTTTACCTGCCTCCTTGATGACGACCATAGTTACAGTTGCTACGGGGGTGGTCATGTGATGATGCATCTACAACACATTCAAAGCTCTACATCGACCACTATGGCTATACGACCGGCTATGCACCTCTATAAATCGACCCTTTAGCTACCCTACTAGTTAATTGAAATAACTCTCTTAGTCCGATTACCTGTAACGACTCTATCCTTAAGGAAAACATTAGCGCACTCCTTGGCCCTGCGCACAATTCTATACTTGCGCACCTTTTTAAACGTGCACAAGTTGAGATATTTTCACACAATAAAATCTGATGCGCACAATGTTTGACAACTACTCACAAAGAGACGAGCAGTCTCGCGCCTGACCCTTACTCACTAGCAAAATCATAGGCTCTGGGAAACCAGATTAACAGAGCGCATGCTCTTTTTCATGAACGCTGAATTCAGTTGACGGCTGGCTCAGCCGTCTTCTTACCTAAAAAATATAATTGCATTACGCCAGGTTTTTCTTCTATTCATTGCTGAATGAGGCCAGGGAAATTTATGGACTTTAATCATGGAAATTTTATGGATTTGAAGTGTTATTTTAATACCTAACCAATCAAAAACCATTGTTATTGTTATTCCGTTCAGCCAATCAAATCACTTAAAATTTTAGGGTCTGGGTACGAGAATGAGAGGTGCGCAAACGGGAAATGGTTCTTTCTTGGTGTTAGGGTTATTGTTTTGTAGGGTATTGTTTAACTTGAAATTCCATTGTCCTTGCCTATTGTTTTTCTGTCTTCATGCCTCAGGTGCCCTCAGGAAAATAGGTCTTTTGCAGCAAAAGGTCACATGATGATATATCACTTCAATAGCGAACGAGTTGAGCTCACGGACCCTTGGGGAATTGGCTTCACTGAATGGCAAACAAACTTTTTAAAGTTTAAAAAATCTTAGTATCTTGAGATCAAAAGCTTGCAAGTGCAGAGCAGCAATTTGACAAAGATTTTACTCTTAGGCATTAAAAATCCAATGAAATTTGTTCTGAATAAATTAATTTTGATAACTTTTTTGCCAAGCAGTTACAGTCACGTGATTATGAGCTGTAAAGGGCCAGTCAAGTCCGCTTTTAGTGGGGTCAGGTTCTCGTCGTTAAGTTATAGTATTATTATTATTGGTGAATATTTCAGTACTTTTAAGAAAGCTGGAATGAGAAATTTCTTAAACTTGCTTTTAAACTTATAATTACTTTTTAATTGATTATTTTCTTGTTTGTTTGTTAATTTATTTGAAGGCACTGAACCACATGAAATCAAATCTTCAAGAGAGAGGTATCTCAGATTGCCGAGCAGGTGCCCAGCAAAAAAAAACTGGTGGCACAAAAGACTGACTTTACACTTTACTAGGCTTTTCATTAACTGCCAAGAATAATTGCGAACAAGCAAAGCACCCGCTACTTCCCTGTGGACTGTTCATTTGAATACCAGATTTACAGTCAACATATTACTGGTCTTCTCCTAGGATATCTGCAAAGGACGTGGAGAATCGATAGATTGTCACCCTTGACAGCTTACCTAGAGGAAAGTTAAATCGTCATCCTTGTCAATGGAAAAGATACGGTTGTATGCCAGGAAGTATGAGCAAGAGGTAAGTTAACGGTGATCGAAAATATAGATCAGATACAGCCATGAATAACAGACCCTTTACTCCACCATTTACATGAAGCCTGTGATAATTGCTTTAGGCTCCTTTTAGAGTTGTAAGTTTAACTTTGAAATTTTTAGTCTCTACGTTTTCCGCTGTTTTCCGGATAAAAATTTTCATTTCATTTCAGCAGTGACTCGTTCCTTTCGTTATTGCAATTTTAAACTCATTAAGTTTGAAGCTTTTTTCCACTTTCATGTTTTCATTCATTTTTTAGTTTTTCATCTCGCTGGTTCAATGATTTCTCCGCTCACAAAAGTAGTTTGACGTACTGAAGAGCCGTGCAAATAACTGTCGAGGTCTTGCCAACGAGTCTTATTTTGGCTTTCACGACAGATAGCAAAATAAGAGGCACTCTAGCGAGAGCAGGCCTTCGAGGCAGGCTCCTTCGAGAAAACTGAGTCCTCTTGAAGCCTCGGACAATTTTGATATATAAATTAAATTTTCCCCGCTTTGAATTAAGATAAAAAAGCCAAAGTGATATAGTGAAATAACACCATGAAACTGTCAAAGGGTGTCTATGTATAATTGTCATGCAACGGATGCCATCTCATTTTAGCTGTCTTATATTTTCTTTTTCCTCGAAGTTCGAATTCATAGTTTACTCATCATCATATTCGTGGCAAGATTATTTCCTGGTGACTGAAAATGATGCATGGAAGAGGACAAAAAAGTCTGTTCAGCATTACATTGTTCAAGCCTTATTTTATGCTTTCTCTGCAAACGGGTTGCCCAGCTTCTTTCTTTTCAAGGTCTTGTAGAATCCGACCTAGTATTAGGGCCCCTGCAGCTCACAAACTTCACAGACAATACAATATCCATTGTTTCACGAATCTTGTGTTTGACGTCCTCTTTGCCGTCACTGTCAAGCAAATAAGAACTGACAACACCTCTACTGCGTTTACATGCTGTGTTTTACCTACTATCTTATGCAGACACGCATATGTAAATAAACGCAAACAACACGAAACAATATTCTTGATAGCCACCAGTCAGCTAAGAAGATGCGAGAACCGATATGACTGATCCAGTTCTTAAACAGTTTTGAAAACTGACATCTAGTTTTAGAGTGAACCAGTTTAGGCAGTCGACATCGCCTTCATGAGTTTTTAGCTTAAAGAAGACTCCAGATTGCTGTTTCTGAACAAAAACTACAGTGACATAACTTAGTCTTGCTTGAACAGTTTATATCATTCAGCGTATTGATGCATCTTTGAAGACGATTACAAACTTTATACAAACGTGGATCAACAAGTCGTTGAGTTACGTCCTTCATCGCACCACCAGTGAAGACTTTTTGGTGATTTTGACAAACTGAAAGATTACAAAGGAAAGTTTTGGGAAATGTTTTGAAAACAAGTACAAATGTGTTGCCTTTTATAGCGGATAGAAAACTGTCAAGTCAATCGACAGAGTCAACACCAGCCATCAAGTCTAATGAGTCGTCATTCTTCAAGCATAAACAGCTCCATCAGATCAAGAAGATTTTTTTATGCTATAACTATTACACTAAGTGTACCTCCTGTCCGACCTATCCTGCCTTAGCATCTAAGGGAATGAGTATTATCAAATTTGAAAAGTTTTGCTAAAGTTGCTGATATTTAGCGTTGAACAAATTTAATTTACTGCTGGAACACTGATTTGGGCAAAAGAATAAATTTGCCAAGAATTTAGAAATCGAAGCTTAAAGTTACGTGAGATAATATTCAAAAGAGGTTATTCAAAAGTTATATCTTCACTTACTAGACCTAGCTTACGATTGTATTTCTGTGCATTTATCAAAATGCCGATATCCTCTTCACATGGTCAAAAGGGAAAGCAAGCGAAACAGCCTTGGAATTCGACCAAAGCTCGTAGGCTTTCTTCCACAAAGCAGCCATCAGATTTTCAAACATTAGAAAACGACGATTCGTCCCAGCATCTTGTTCAAAACAGCGTTGGACTGCCCTTGAATTCAAGAGAAACTTGTGTGGGCGGCGGACCTGCTCAATCAACTGGTAGCAGCTCTTTGTCTAAACCATATGATAATGGAAAACGTCCACATACGAGAACGCTTTCTTCTAGACGGCCTATACTAAGAAGGGAAACTTTGCCAGAGTTTAACCAACTTGCCAAGAAGTCAAACAAAGTTTTTGAACGATGCAATAGCGACTCTCTAATCAAACCGTGTGATTCTTCCAAGAGAAAAGTTAGAAGAGAGCTTGGGAGTAGGAGAATTAGGAGTTTTCCGAGACGATTTGAAGGAAGAGCTGTTACGACTCAAATTAAGACAAAGAAATGGAAGGTAAAGTTGTATTTTAAATTTTGTAAACACACAGTTTACAAAAAAGCCATTTGAGTGTCATCTTCGTCAAAACTTCATTCACCAAATTCTGCACTCGCGAGCTTCAAGTACGACAAAGTAATTTATTTTTAAATGAAGATGAAAAAATAATGAAGTTAAGAAAACTAGGTTTTTTCAGGTTAAAAACCGTTAATTACTAAGGTTTTTGTCTAAAACTACGGACGCTTTTGTAAACGAGCAGCTGTTGAAAATCAGTTCTTGTGCTTGTGTACTAGAGATCTTGTGGAAGTTGAGTAATCATAATCAGATTGAACAGATTTCCAGCGGTTTTTATGACATATTCTGAGACTGTACCGTAAGTACACTTATACTATGGAATGAGGTATCCATTATGTCGTGAACACGAGGCGAATGGTTACGAAAACAAAATTTTTAGGCAGTAGTTAAAATTGATGTTGGTAAATCAAAATTTTCTAGTAATAGCCAAATTAAATTTTTCGCTTTCAAATCTGAATTTGAAATTATTTTTTTGAAAAAAACAAAGGGTTATTCACAAAAATATATTATATGCTCGTATATTATATTAAGTTCAAAAGTTTAGCGTATATTTTCTTTTCTTTTCTTTTTTCTCTCTTTTCTCTCCTCTCTCTCTCTCTCTCTTTTTTTGAAAAACTGATTTTCCTCTAGAAAGTACAGTCAAACGCGTAGGGATTCAAACTTATAAACTCCACATCACTTGTGGAGATTATACTGACAGCATTAATAACTTTTCGGTCGTTCGTAATTATAGCCGTTAAATTTTTAATCTATCGACGTATTTGTCTTTTGAAATGTCATTCATTTCGCATGACTGAGTTCTTTTTAAAATGTCATTAAGAAAGATTACAGACAGCTATAAGAGAACTCATCCAGAAACTTACTCTAGAATTTTGCAATACAAATAGCCAAAATGGATTATGTACGCGAATGGGCTTCCTGTGTCGATGTATGTGTCATAAATTTGCCAAGAGGTAGTGTGAAGATTCGTTTACACCTATTTCAAAAAACGTTGTCGGTGAGAGGCTTCAAGCCTACGCGACTGGACCGAAGAGGACTATGGGTAGTATTTGAATTTAATTTATGGTTTCTGCATAAAAACACTTCTGTCAATTGTGGCGTTCACGTGTGTCTTCGCTGTAAGGTCGAGGCATAGCTAGAGTTGTATGCCATTATGCTAATCATGTATTTCTAATGTTTCATTGATTACTACCCATAGTCCCTTTCGGTCTAATCGCGTAGGCTTGAAGCCTCTCACCGACAACGTTTTTGAAATAGGTGTATTCATGTAACCTTTCTATGCCTACATTCTGCCTACACCTATTGGTTATTTGCCGCGCGGTTATGTGCTTAAAATTGTTTGAAGTCCAATTCTGCTGGGGTTCTTCGAGTCTATATTTAGAGTCATTATTTTTCACTGTTGGTTTTCGGTTGAGTAGTATCAGCATGTGTGCACTTTTAAGCACATTTTAGTTTTTCTTCTTCCAGTAAATGCTCTCACGGAAAATGGCATTAATACCAACCTAGCCATTAAGGCCGGATTGAAGAAAAGTGGACCTCCTAGACGAACGGAAAACTTAGTACAGTCATGAATATGACCAGATAAATTCGCGTGGAAAAGACGTTCATAAATAATTAAATCAACTCAATTAGGTATTAAAGGAAAACACGAATAGATGTCAAATGAATAAGTAGTATATATTAGTTTGACTTTGATCAAGAAGGGTTATTTTTTGTTGGTTAGAAATCGTCTCGTATGAGTTGTTCGATCTTTCGTCACGTTTTGGATTTAGTCAGCTAGGCCCATAATCAATTAATTCGACATATAATACTAAAAAAAGATCATAATTTCCATTTTCTTGTTTAGTATCCCATTAGCTATAGATCAGCGAGATGGCGATGCCAGATAAAAAAGCCTAAGGGATAAACAGCAAGTCTAGGCTACCGTACTAAATGAATTTAACGTGGCTATTGCTTTAACAGCTACAACTGTTGGTAGCCAAAGTCACAAACTATGACTTAAGGAACGCTATACTTGAAAGTGAATTGAAAGACTCTCGAAGAATCTCACTTTAAAGCCTCCATCTGAACGGCTAAATTTTGCATCAACGTCTCATCTTTGACAGGTTCTAATTATGCTCCCTAATTGAAAATATTCGCATACAGATATTAACATAGGAGCGGCGAACGCCTATTGGTCCGTTTCTAAGGCTATACCATTTTCGGTAAAGAGTGCCGGGACTGAATCGACATCAAGGTATCAAGTTGTTCAGATCCTTCCGGTATTTTTTTGCTAAGATTTCTGACGACCAAGATTCATAAGAAAAATGAGGTAAGAGAATCTTAAGGCATTTCTAACCGAGGTGGAATGAGAATTATTTTTCGAGTCAACAGTCGACGCTCTTTTTCGCGATTTTCGCGCGCTTTTAGGTGATGACTTCGTGATATATGATATCGGTGTTATGATAATTGTTTTTGGTAGTCTCATAGTATTTTAGTGTATTTATCGAGAAATGTAGAAATCCTTTATTACGACGAGGATTTAACTTAGCTGAAAAAAAGAATTTTCGTCAAAAAATATGGAATTCCGACTTAATGTTAGATTATCTATTGAAAACACATACTTTACTACGCGTGAAGACGGGAGACGAAGTCGTTCGACGGAATCTTATAACGTATTTTTCTCTGATAGAATGAAATTCGTACTGGAAAAAATACGGCGTATTTTGGGTGGAATAATAATTCTTTGATTCTCCTGTATTTCAATATTTATGGCCTTAATATAGCAATTTCTCAATTTAGTCAATCCATCACAAAATTATCAAAGCCCAACCGACAGCCTAGACTCATTACTCCTTGCTCGAGACATGCAGAATGCGGTGTATTTTTAAACTACTTGCTAGCTCACCGTATCTACATTCATATACACCTTCGCTCAGTTTAAAGGTCTAAAAGATAAATATTACTGTAATCAGAATAACACAGACGGTTTACATTGCGCATGACGGGTTCTTTACACATGTGAGAATGTATTGACTTTTGCAAGATATGCCCGGAAAAAATCATCAAAACACTTATTGACAAAATTGAAATTTCAGTGCTAATTAAAATTTTGCATTTTTGAGTAAGGAGACTAAATAAAGAAGCTTGTATTAAGTATGATAAGAACGTTCTTAGATTCTCTGGTCTGAGTTTTTTGAGCTAGTTGACAATCTACATGCCTTAATGTGCTCGCTTTGTTTATTTTGATCAGTATCAAATAATGCCAAGGCTTTAAATTCGTGTTATACAATTCACCATCGATGAATTAATTCAAATTAATCACTAAGCACATTTGAATTTTATTTTATTTTCATTTTTAGCCTGGGATTCGGCTAGCTGTCTTATGTTATTTTCCTTCTATTGTACTATATTTTATTCAGTTTTTGTTTGATCGTTGAAAGAAAAAGAAAAATAGAATAGCATTGAAAAACATATCTCATTTCATATCTTCTAAAGTTACAAGATTCACTGACATGTTGTAGAGAATTTTTTTCCCTTACATTTTTGGAACGATTTTGGCTCCTGTATTCATTTTTGATTCTATGATCCATTTAATTTCCTATCATTCCCTTTTCTCACTATTTCTTTATTTTTTACAATTTATTTTCCAACGAACCCACCACCCCTCCCCTAACATTTCTTACTCGGTTTCTGATTGGATATGACAATCACCTAGCAGCCATTAGACCACTTCATGAAATCGTTTCTTGGTGGGATTTAGCAAACGATTCCCGGGCTTTCCACTTTTCCTGAAGCCTAGAACACACTGAAGCACCGATACTTAACTCACATATACGATGTTCTGCCCCTGATAAACAGTCCTTCAAGCATGGTAAGCTGATATTTTAATTTTCCTCGCGAGGGCAAAGTCATCTTTGATAATAATTCATCACTCAAACCTAAATAAACACCACGTCTATCTTGGCATAAATTCTCGTATTCGTATTTTAAGTCATTCCTTTACAAATTTAGTCAGTTTTGGACTTAATCTAAAGCTTGTGGAATTATTTTGTTTCGTTTGGGTTTGACTTTGTAGTTGGAATATCCAGTTAGTCTACTCCCAATGATAGTGTCTCGTCCATCTTGTCAGTCACCATAATCTATGGAAATATTTTTATTTCCTTATGTCTAACTTCAATTTTTTTGGCTTGGAAATGTTAATCGTACTCACATAAAAACTTCACGAATCGACGAGAACGTTTATTGCTAGCTCTTGTGTTCACAAAGTGTAAAATTATTCTATCGAATCTCCGTATTGTTGCTTCATTTTCCAAGGAACGGTTTTTATCATTCTCGAACGGATGTTTTATAATCCGGGTCGAGTCAGTGTTTTGCATTATTAAATTTGATGAATGAACTCGAATATTGCGGATAAAATTGATCCTCCATTTGTAGATTTTATATGTATCTAAGCACTATGAAGTTTGGCAGTGTTGAGAGTTTTTCATTTGCATTATGAAGATATACTCTTCTTTTCTAAGAATATTATATAAATGAACTTGTTCTGTAAACAATAATTTGTGGTTATCATGTTTTGAATTTTAGCTTTTTGAGATTATTGGGTGGGTTAAAGTTCAATTTGTGGTGCTGAGAGGAAAATTTTGCACTTTTTAGTGCTGGTACTACCTTCCTATATTATATTACACCAGACATTTAATACTGTGGCTATAATTTCTTTGCAGGTTGACTCTGAGGCAAAGCTTTTCATAAACAACAAAAGGATTTGCTTCAGTGATTTTCACCAAACGCCTAAAGAAGTTGGACAAAGAGTGATTTGTATTATAAACAAACAGCTTCGAACTGGAGTGACAAAATTTATTGGTAGCACACATTTTAGTGAAGGCATATGGTGTGGGATTTTATTGGATGAACCCTGTGGAAAAAATGATGGATCTGTCAAAGGCGTGAGGTACTTTTCTTGTGGAGAAAATTACGGTATTTTTATCCATGTGCACAAAGTTAGAGCTGTTGAGGACAATGACTTAGGAATTGCATCTCAAACATCAACAGATGCTGTGGATTGTAGGGCATCTCCAGACACAATACCAAGAAATGCCAAGAATGCCCAGAATGATTTAAAGATGAGTAATCCTGGAACTGTGGATTTCAAATCACAACAGATGAATAATTATCATAATAATGAATGTAACTTCAAGATAAGATCTAGGTCATTCTCTCATGACATGATTACAGGAGAAAACAAATCAGAATTGTCAGAAAATAATATGCTAAACCAAAGTTGTACAGAGGCCAGCCTGTCACGCTCTAACTCTCTTCCTAAGATTTTTACTAAAAAGGTGATTCAAGAGTTGGAAAATAAGTCAGATTTAGGCATAGAAGATGTAGGAAATGACAGCCAAGCATGCAAACAGAGAGTCTACCCTGATCTGTGTAATGGTATTGATTTTATTGTCCATGACAAATGTGACCCTATTGTTTGTGATGATCTTTCTTCAAAAGAAGCTGACCCATGCTGTGAGGAGAGCTCTAGACAAAATTTCAACACTAAAACTGAATTACAGGACAGTTCTGCTGATAAATCCCAAGAGACAAAAATTCCTAGTCACAGAAATGTTGTGACTAACTGTACAGATTATAACAAGGTATACACAAACGCAATATCCAACCAGGTCAGTGCTATGACAGATAAGAGGTCTTATTCCTCTGATCACATTTCTGTTAATAACAATAAGTTAACAAAAGACTCCAGTACTCCAGGACCACATGCATCACTGGAAGGCAATGAAACAATTGATGCTTTTAGTCAAGGAAAGTATTGCAGCTGCCCAACTCTCGTTCCTTCACAGCACTTGTCCAGTGCCTTGGAAGCTTGTATAGATTTAGGTAGACAAGAGTTGGAATCACATTCTGAGAGAAGCACCCCTGCAGAGGAAGTTAAATATTTGGATGTTGATCAGTTTGGGGATTCAGGTTCAGAAACTACATTAAATGATGATAATACAGAGTGTAAAAATAGCAAAGAAAGGCTGCCTCATCATGGTCGGTCTGTGTCCCTTCCTCTTGTTTTATTACCAGTTCACCGCATTAGTCAAACTGAATCTTTATTCTGGTCTTTAGAAAACATTTCTGAGTCTGTTGTAAAGGCTGAAAGAGCAGAGAGCTGGCCAACTTTGTCAACTTCTATATGCAATTTAGATTTACGACCTGTAGTAAATACAGACACTAGTGTAGGATTATCAGGTTTGGAGAGTGACAGCAAAAGAGACAGTGATCAAGAGATGTTTGCTAAGCATTGTGTGCCAAAAGAACTTGAGAGTAATGACGAGAATGATGTGATGAATATAACCAGGATTTCTGCTGTGAAGCAACTTAATGTTAAAGGCAATAATGACTGTCTGTCACAATCAGGATCACAAGCTTCTATGTCTTCAGTTGGGACAAGTGATGGTCAAAAACAAACTCATCGGAAAACTAGTGCAAGCTCGGCATCAAGTTCAAATTCACAATCCAGGAAATTAAAGACAAAATCACAAAGAAAGCCTAATTCAAAACCCATCCAGAAATCACAAGGAAAAACAGACTTTGCTGGAAACAAAGGCATTCAAGGAAAACCTCCTATGACTTTAAAACTGGTTAAAAGACATACTGTGTCTGGTCTTCAAAAATTAAAACCTGACATGGCCCCTAATACCAGGCCGTCAGTGACCAGGCGGCCAACAAGTACCCTGTCAGAGCCATTGGAAGATAGCTCGCCTATGGTTTCTCCTAGCTATGCTAAATCTAGGTTACCAATGATGAAGAAGACACCACCACCAGGATCTGCAACAAAGCAGAGTGTGTTAACAACTAGTAAACCACAACCAAATGTTCCTCTGACCAGACAAGCTAAAGGTGCACCAAAAGATGGCAAGAAAGCTTCTGGTTCTGTAGCTGAGAAGAAGAAGGTGCCAGGTACAGCAGGCAAGGGCTCATCAATAATAAAAGTCAGTACAAACACTCCATCTACTCAGAAAACGGGTAAAAAAGTGGAGACTTGGGTGACAAGAAGGGGAAAAATCACTTCACAGTCAGATGTAGCAAAATCAGGTCAGTTAACTTTTGAATACTTGCTTGTATTTTATCTTCTCCCTGATCCCTAGACTGTGAGCAATCTCTCTATTTTTCTTGGTCACTGGATCACTGTGTCTATTTTTTAAAGCCCCCTTGTGCAGTGTTATTTGACTTGGGACTAATTCAAATGCAGCCTAATAAACCACAGCTTACCAGCAATAAACAAGAAGCCGCACTTCAACCAAGGGAAATAGAGGGACTGCTCGCAGTCTACCCAATACCCAGGGATGGGTTTTGTGCTTACGTTGACCAATCATCATGAAAATCTGGTTAGATACCAATAAACCTTTCCCAAATTCACTTGGATGATCACGAAACAATAGTTCCAAGGCAAGACTGAACTTGATTCTTTTATTTATCAAGGCCAACCTCAACTTGAAACCATTATTTTGTGATCCTCCAAGCAAATTCAGGAAAGGTCTATTTTGAATATTACAAGACTAAATTTAAATTTATTCTAAAAACAAATTTTCCCAGACCTCCTCTCTCTCTCTCTTTAGCAAGAGTTTGGCAGAGAGAGACTGGGTAACTGAGAACGGGGCAGAAACCCCATTTCTTCCCATGGAGGGGGGAACAAAAATGTCTGCAGGCTACGAATTCCCATCCCTATACCATTAGACAACATCAGACAGTATGATATGACAATTTTATTTCCTTTGAAGTCGCATTGACTTAAGTTTTGTCACTTTAATAAGGCTCGTGACGTCACGTTGATATTAATGACGTCATATTTCGTGGCTCAATCAACAAGAATATTTAACAATTATTCCACGAAATCTCGTCGTACATGAGCTGATAGCCGACAGCGTCGGCTATTAGCCATGTACGACGAGATTTCGTGGAATAATTGTTTTATTATATCCACATCCACTGGATTGTCAGAAATATAGAATTTTAATTATTTTCAAGTTTAAAATATGAAATAACGTCGGCGAAACGCTCCGCCATTTTGTTTACTTCTCTACTCACGGAATATGAGCTGATATCCTAGTAGTAGGGGAACCAATCAGAGCGCGCGATTGCTCATATCCAGTGGATGTGGATATAATAATAGACACTATGTCATGAATATTGAACAAGAAGACGTTTGTGCGCCTTCACAACATAATAGCTAGATAAACCTCTTAATCTTCGCGTTGGGACAGCGATCCCATTTTATCGTCCAATGAGATCACACGCAGGACTTCTATATTTGATTATTATAAACAATCTAGACCACCAACTCCACAACTGTTGATATGATATCTATTTCTAACAGTATATTCGTAAATATTTAATGATTTCCAAAAGCATGCTGCCAAGGTTAATCGATTAGCGTTGCACTGGAAAGAATTTGAGACTCACAGATGTTTTGAAACGGAACGCGGTTCCTGACAAAATGGCGGATCTATCCACAACGCAAAATTGAATTTTTATCGCTTTTGGTTTGTGAAGATGAGCGGTCAGGGAGAATCGTATCAAGGAATCATCATTTGCAGTTTTCTGCCTCTGTTCCTACACCCAGCATTCCTAAGTCTTCTCATAGGTAAAAATATTCCTAACTTTACTTCATTCCTGTGCAAATGTTGTTCTAAACTTTGACAACATCCATTGCGGTGGAATTAAAGAATAATGAAATTCACAATTTCATCCAATTTTATTTTTATTTCCATTAACGATTTTTCTGAGGTTTTATTTGTTTTCACATGTGCCTTCTAGCAGTTTAAACTTTTACGAAGGCCATTATAGGATTGCTTATTTATAAGAGACTGCATGCCATAGTCAACCATACTTCAGTTCTTCTATACCATCCGAAACGACACAGACCTCCGAATTGGATTGAATATTTGCTATGTCTGTAGACACTGTTGTAAAATTCAAACTTAGTAAATCTCTTGGATTTCTGTCATGTCTTAAGTGCTGGCACGTTTGGTTTCCCTTTGGTATGCCTTCACTAAAATTTTCATTTTTTCATTCTAACTAAATGTTGTATATTTGTGTTCCGCTAAAGTCAATTTTGAAGCTGTGATTTTCCAAATGTTTTCGATATGGTGATACTGATTTTCACTTTTGTTCCCAATAATCAGTTTACACTAATATATGATTTTTTTCTCCTTTTTTGTTTTACTAATTTGCCCGAAAACCGTTTTGGAACAATTTTATTTTGGGATCAAGTTACGTTATTTTTAGCAAAAGACATTTCGAATGAGTTTTCACTCCGCTTTCAGGTAATTGTTGTTAGGTGCTGTTGTTTTTTTCCTGTGGAACTCGATTTCTTTTTCCTTGTTTTTTTTCAGTTAAGTTTTATGTTAATGAAGTTTTCTGAAACACTTTAGATTTATATTTGAATTTTTGTTGGTTTTATTTATTAAGAAAATGTTAAATAGATTCACACCGTCTGAATCAAGAGGAGGGAGGCTTGTGCGGTCTAACCACAGTCCAGTGTGAAGGATTTGTAGGATATTTATAAAACAAGGAATGGAAAAATGGTGGCTCTTCAAGCTATATTGATTTTTGAAAAAGATATTAAAGAAAGAACAGGAAAAAAAGAAGAAAAAACGACAGAGAAAGAAGGAACTTGAAACCTAAGCTGCTGATAGAACGTTTGAAATTCTGTAGTTAACCAAAGACTTGTCTTCATCATAAATAAGTAATATTTAAACGTGGATTCTGATTGGACAACTTTAAATGACGTCATGCTTTTAACCGATTTCGTAAAATGATAATTGCGCATGCTCAGACTTCTGTGTCGTTCCAACTATTTTATATATTTTTGTTTCATTTATCAAAAATTAATTGCTCTGATTTTCTTGTTTCGCTTCAGGTCCAGTAGACAAGAAATCCCTTATCAAAGCAAAGACAACAGTCGCTACCAGCCCCAAACCGCCCGTCAAACCCTTGCGACTCCAAGCCGCTGCCAAAGGAAGCCCAACCAGTAAAACGACCGCAGGCAGCCCAACCAAGCACTATCCATCACGTCTACCGAGAAAGATAATATCCAGAGACACTAGCACTGATAGTGGACATTCACATGAGTACGAGTGTGACGTAGATACAGCGTCCATCGGTACTGAGGGCTCCGATTTTTTTGACGGTCACCGGTTGACACGGGGAGAAAGCTTCCCTCATGACCATGACCAGTACGATGCTGACAGATCCGACCTGGAATCCAGCAATAAGTCTTGGCACTATGCGACACACGCGCCGGATATTCTCACTGGAACACGCGAGATCCACACGCGCGCAGCGGAGGTCCAGGTCCAGATGAGTGAAGATGAAGCGTCGCAAGAGATTTATGACAAGCTGGTCCACGTGGAGGAGCTTTTACAACTGAAGAACACGCAGTGCCAGAATCTAGAAGCTGTTATTTCAGACAGTAACACTGATATCTTGGCCAGCGCTATGCTGTTCTTCATCATGTGTAAAAAGGTTTGTTCCTGTAGATGCCTTGAAATATTTGGGAGTGCATAGGGGGGGTCTTTATAAGAACTTGAGAAAAACCCGGCGTGCATGGTGATGAATTTTTTTCCTTTAATTTTCCTCCAGCCCATCCCCAGGTATAAATAATAATCAGTCCCCAAGGAAAAAAGACTGCTCATCCTCTTTCCGCATTTTTCTCCACCGTCCTCCATTTTTATCTGCCCCTCTCCTATAATTCTCTTAAAAGGGAACTGCGTGAGGTCCCGAGACAAACTGGGCTTAAAATAAGGATTTAAGTGATGTCTCGGGTCACGGGTTCGAGCCCAGTGGATGCCATGAGTAGAGTTTGTTAGTATGCTGTTCTTTTCCTTGCCACAAGGGAGTTTCTCCGGGTTCTCTGGTTTCCCTCCTTCGGTAAAAATCAACATGTGAGCTGAGAGTTGTATGCTTAAAACAGTCAATGTAGTGGTAGTGTGTGTGTGAGCGATAGTGCCCCCAATTAGTGCGAAAGCGCTAGAACGACTACGCACTTAAAGAAATTTATTATTATTATGAGCTTTCCCTGAAAAGTTTTACAAGGTACATTGTTTATTTTTCAGCTCCAAAACAATGGTCGACTTATTGCGCAGTTGAAAAATCATCTCCACTCCACGGAATTGGAACTGAAACAAGTCCAAGAAAGACTAGGTAAAATAAAACTCGTCTTCCACACACGGCGGCCATATTGACTGAATTAATACGTTCTTGCCCGTCGAGCCTCGCATTCAAACACTTCAGAACGAGTTTGGAGGGACAAGAACAAAGGTTTTTTATTCTATTTATGGCTACCGCGTGGAAAAAGTCTATAGTCCCGTCCAATAGGAAACTATACTCGATTACTATCAGTCGTGTTGCGAAGTTAAATTTATCTCATCATTTCTTCTTTTCATTTGGTAGCCGAGGAAGAAGAGAACGGCGTCAAACTTCAAGAAGAGATGATGTACGTCCGAAGTGAACACACGGTTGCGATACAGAACCTCAAGGCCGATCACGAAAATACGTTAGAAGCGTTACGTTATACCATGAAGAAACAACTCGCTGAGGAACAGAAGAAAGGTAAGGGACTTGTCATACATTAGCAGGGCGGAGGGGGTGGAGATTCGAAATTTAGAGCTGCGAATGGCGTGACCCTTCTCAGAAACGAGAATAAAATATCATGACTCTCCGTGTGGATTTGGACTAAATTTCCTTTTAAGCATTGAATACTTAATCTGGTCCTGACTCGGCATAATTATGTGACCTTCCCTCTTCCTTTGGTCTATTTTTAGATGACCCACCCTTTTGGATGGCTCAAAAAATGACGACCCAATCCCCTTTCTCTACGCCCTCCCCCTGCAAAGTTAATACAAGTCCTTAAGCTTGATCGAATAGCGAAAACCTACCACTGATATAGTCTATTAAATAGCTCAATACTCATTTGATAACCATTGATGCAATCCCTTATTTTAAGCACTCTGAAATAGGATTCTCTGCGCACCTGCATTGATGTATCTTAAAGCTAACCGGAAAAGAAAGTAATACTCAAGGGAATGATGTGGCCTGGATTGGGAGGGCTAACAATGCGTCCAAACAGAAAAATGTATTCTTTTTAGTATTCATGTTAATTTTATAACGAGTATTGTTTGTTTGATGTTCACAGCGGCTGATGCCCATGTTGCTGAACTGCTGGAGCTCAGCAAAGTTCACGAAGAAAAGGTGAGGAAGATAAGGTCATGCAGATGAGAAGATATACTTGTGTACGGAATGAATTGACCGCGGCGGAGCGAGCAACATTGCGTGACTGTTAAGGACCGTTAACACTAGCAATTTTGTCGCGCGACTTGAGCGGCGATTTCAATGGCGAATTTATCGCAACCCAAATCAGGCGTGTTTGCACTAAATTTCGAGCATGTTCGACTTGTGCGCGATCTGTCGTCGTAAAATCGCCATAAAATGTAACAGTGTAAACGGGCCTTTAAACATCACATAACGGAACTGATGGCGTTTGTCCTACATTTCAGATGGTAGAAGTCAAAAAACAAAACGAGAAGGCAATAGCAGATGTTCACGAAAAGTACAAAGATGAGATCGTTGAGGTGGAATCCAAACATTCTCAGCATATTGAAGGTAAGTTGTGTCGGTAAAGACAGGAAGACGTCTTATCCTTTCGGTGCATGGGCGCACAGTCTGTCATAGAATAGCCTGTTCGCAACCTCTCATGGGGCTTTCAAGAGAGCCTGTTCATATGCTAGCTACTCTTTGAAAGATTTAAGTTGGGCTTCTCAAATGTTTTACTTTTTTTTTTTTTTACAGAACTGCTTGAAGAACATCAAGTTGAGGTTGAAACTATCAAGAATGACTATGAAGAACAACATGGCGGCCTAGAGGTGATTATAACTCGAGCGCTCTCCCGTTTTCTTCCTTTCATTCTTCTTGCCTTCCGATTCTTTCATCCGTTCATTCCTATTTCCCTTTTCTTCCATTCATTCATTCCCCTTTTTTTTGTTCCCGTCCTTTTGTTATAAGCCTTGGTACAGCGGATGGCACTTACACGGCTTTCACTCTCAACCAATGAAAATACGAGGACACTTAACAACCAATCATTGGTCATGGATTAAGAAGCCATTTGAGTGTCACGCGTGGCCCTGTTTTCGTTCGTTACTATTTTGACACAGTGGACGTTAAGTCACGCAACACCACCAACTATGCTATTTTGATAATTTCCTGTGTTTTCTTTTGTAATTTTAGTCAAAACTCTTTGCTGTAACAAACGAATGCACCGCATTAAACATGAAACTACAACAACTACAAGAAGAAACAGAGAAAGACATCGAGTCAAGAATACAGGTTACTCCTCATTTTATCATTACTCTTTCCTCTCACGCACCCGTCACAGATCCCATATCGTCTTTATTGTCCTTTATTTCTAGGATGCAATCGAGAAATACAAATCCTTACCTGCTGAACTAGAAAGCATCAAAGCTGTGTTAGATATGAAAAACGAAGAAATCAAACAACTGAGAAAAGAGCAAATGGAATGCAAGTTAGAGGTGAAGTGATAAAAATATTTAGATGCATTCATACCATACCTCCCTCAACAGATCCTCTTATTATCAATTGGTTTTGATTATTTTACTTTATTGATACGACGATTATTGATGTTTTCAGTTGGATCAGCTTCGTAAAGTGGCTGAGCGAGCCAAGAAACTTGAATACGAAAATGAATCGCTTTCATTTGTCGTCGAAAACAAGTCAAAATTTGAAAGGTAAGATTTTGGTATAGAGCTGTTAAGTGTGATGTAATTCGAACGAAAAACGACTTTCTGGTCCAAAATGAAAAGCAGTTCTTTGAAGATTTTTCTTGCTTTGTTCTTCATAGTCTGTTTATTACAGGTGAAGAAGGAATTGTGGATAAACGTTTTGGTTTTATTTTAGCCCATTTTCTGAAAAATTGGAGCCGGAAATACGCCACAACTTAACAGCTCTATAGCGCTGCGCGTCAGGGACGTCACAACTCAGACAAACAAACCTCAGAAAAATTTTTTTTCATCTCCTCAAGTCCGATTTCTGCCGTTTGGTTTTTAATGACAACATCTTTTGAAAATAAGCAATGTTTCATAAAATAAAATAAAATTCAACGAAATAAAATGAATGTTTCTCCGTGTTCTTTTCAGTATAATTTTGTTTGTCTGAATCATGCATCTATTTTTAGAACAGACGCACAGCGCTATTGATTTTCTTTTTTGGTATTAGCCAAGTTCAGTCGTTCTACTTCGACCCTCCCGAAACAAAGGGCCCGCGCTCTCCCTATACTCCTTTGGAGAAGATGGAAATGACGCTCACTACAATTTCGCTAGTGAGTAGGGTCTGGGTACGAGAATGAAGGTTATAGATTCATGTTACGCGTACGCCAATATGGTTGGCTTTCCGTTTCCCTATATACCCATTAAACCCCTGTCTACCCCATATACGAATCTGTACTGCACTATACTACAATATATTGAACTATAGGGGCT
>WUAP02029345.1:0-19117 GCA_015163945.2 Stichodactyla helianthus | reverse complement strand
TTTAATGTTATTCCTTTCTCACTAAATTACAAAAGTTCTTTCCTCCTATGACAACCTTCTTGCAACTAGGTGTATCTTCTAATACTTTGAATAAATAAATAAATAGATGCTATACAATACTATATTATTTACACTGATTATGTTGTTCTGTATCATCCCTCTTGTTGATAATTCTGAGAATCCATGTTTGGCTGTTATAAGACTATATACAAATGAGGACCCTAAGTTATATATACTATCAGACATGGGCGGTTACTTATCATCAGTCTAACAATACTAAAACTAATAAATAGCTCTATCGCTGTATCGTTCATGTAGAAACTAGTAGTCTAAGAAATGATATCGCCAAGTTTTACATGCTTTTTAAATAAAAGAAAATGCGAGATGAAAGAAAGTGAAGAGAAGAATAGAATAGAATAGAATAGAATAGAATAGAATGAGTGGATGGATGGATGAAAGGAAAAATTAATGATTAAATGAATGGAACGTTATACATCTTCTCCTACTCCTAAAAAATTGTTTATGTCATTCTTATCGTCTTTTAAACGTAAATGAATATATATTCTAATAATTACAAAGTATTCTAATACTTTATGGAGTTCATCACAGATCTGTTTCTGCTGCAGTGTTCACAGCCTTGTAGTTTAATTTGAAGCCTTCCTTCTGAACAGAGCTGTCAGACCGGAACACTACGATGGCTACTCTCCCTCGAACTTGTATTTTCACTGGGGAATCATGAACACCACATTGACGACATCCAACTTGGTTTCCTAATTCGTCTAATATTTTGATGTAATCACTCCTGGATTTTCACAAGAAACAAAAAGAAACGTTAGAGATGGTGTTTTTGCGCCTCTTCCGCGGTCGTATTTTTAAAACTTGTCATGGATGCATGAATGCATAAAATATCTGGTATTATCTTGATCTGTTAGGGTGAAATTATAGCTTATTTATCCTCAGGAAGTAAGCAGTTCGCGATTAAATCTAGTTAGCACAGTGAAAGATGGAAACCGCGTGATAATTTGGAGTGTATTTGCTGCACATCGAAACTTTTCGATAATCATTATTTACGAGCCAAGAGCGCCGGACATTATGGAGCCAGTAATTATCTTTAAGAGTTTCAAGTATTGAACTCTAAACTTACCCACAATGGTCATCGGGTTCCAAGCGAAGGTGATCCAGTGTGATATCGATGGCAGCGTAGCCCTTGGGCACACGGATGATCCATTTACAATGAGAGTTTGCAGGATATGGACTTGGGAAATTAGGTGATTGGAATGTACCAACAGAATCCCTCAGAACACCTCCACAAACTGGAAAAAGTAACGAGGATGAATTGAATTAGCCAAAAAGTTCAATAGATGAATTTCAAGGAGAGATTGACTAGATATATACCACCAAGGAAGGCATATCTTGCAAACTTACCAACGCTCTCGGTCGTAGGAGTACTTGATGTCATTCTGTCATTTTGGGGTATGGAACTACTGGATGTTGATGTTGCTCGTACTGTGGTTTGTTTTCCATGCGATAAAGTGCTTGTTTCCATGGCAACTTCATTTCTTTTGATGACTGGAGTTGCCGTTGTCATAGCAACGCGACCCTTGGTTGTCTTGATATTTGCCGATGTCACGAGATTCATTGATACTGTGTTAGCTGTGGTTTGCTCTACGGAGGGAGGACTGCTTGTGTGCATGGCAACTTGAGTTCCTTTGATAGGAGTTGCCGTTGTCATAGCAACACGACCCGCCGTCGTCTTCATTGTTGCTGAAACTGGAAGAAAATGCATGAATATTAGTTAAACGCACATCTTTTTTCTTGAAAATTCGGAAAATTTTGAGCATTTTATCCTTTTAATTTACCTGTGTGGGGTTTTTCCTGTCTGCACTTGATATTCTTCACCACAATAATATGTTTATCCAGTCCTCCATTTCCTTTCTTAGTGGCAACGCACTTGTAAGTGTCCTCACTTTCGTCTCTTCCTCGTGGCAGCAGCAAAGACCCGTTGCCATGGAGCTTGAATCCACCACTAGTCTTTGTACCTGCCGACTCGTTGTCACTGGCAACCAGCAACAGCCATGTTGCACCTTCTGAAACGTTAAGTTTCTTGTGCCATTTCACTTGAGCTAGTTTTCGTGAATTGGCTCTGTGCTTTGCTGCACACTCCAGAACAACATCTTCTTCTACACAGACCTCACGTTCGATTCTTGTGACTTTACCTGCATTTTTTAAAGATATTTGTATCACGTGATGTGAAGGAATTATGCTGGTCCTTGTCAAGAATTCTTCCACGTTGATTGTAGAAAATAAGCATTAATTCTATATTGCACCAACCAACACAGTCTCACCCCATAATTAACATGGCTTTTTTTTTTCATTTTTACTTACCACAGCTTACACTAAGCTTGATGACGTGCAGTTTTCTTGGCCCTTGTTTGACAATGCACTGGTATTCTGTTTCATCAACAGGCTTCAGTGACGATATCTGCAGAGATCCATTAGAATGGATGGCTAGTCGTCCATCCAAGGGTGTGTTAGCGGAGCTCAGCCTCGAGTGGCCATGTTTAATGCTGGCTATTTCCATCCATTGGTTTGTGCTTTTGTCGAAATAACGCCAGTGGAGTTTACCGTGTTCGTTTTCTGTAAAATGACGGCAGTCCAAGACAGTGTTTGTATTGCTGCATTCCTTTTGATTGTGAATCGTCACAGCACTCGAAGAACCTGTAAAAGTTGAAAATCATTATTAAAGAAGGAAAATTCTGATGCTTGGCAACAGCTGCTGAATGCCCTTTTAAAGAATCGGGGTTTTTAAGTTATTTTCCCATATTATAATATAATCAAAGAAAGAATTTGTGTAACTTCAGCTTTTAATATATTGGCTTTTTACATAAGGTTTGAACATACATGTATTCTCAATTTTGGTTAGCAAACTGACATATTGTTCTTGCAAAAACCTAACTCTTTTCTAAATTTATTGTAAAATTTTCAGCATTAGTTTGTTAACGCGTGCCAGTTCGCTGGAAGAACCGTGCGCCTAGTTAGTTAAAGAGAGTCACACTAACACAAACCTCTTCATTACCGAGACGGATATGATTTATAATCTAATAATTAGAAGATCAACATTGCGTGACCAGAATTTATCACTTCAGGGACGTGCAGAAAGACTGACTTCGTCAGAGACTTTAGCAGATATCGAGCTTCTGCTACTGTAGCAGTTTTAGAAGGCGTCCTTCCAGAATAAAAATATTTTGATGCAGTTCTAAACAATCTACATCTTAAGTCCTTCGACTCGTTTGGTTTGGTTTTATCTAAAAAGTGCGAGTTCACCACAAGGTTGGAAACCGAAAGAGACACATTGGAAGAAAACGGTCGCATGTGACGACTCGTGAACACTATCCTGACGGCTTGAAGAATTCAGAGAGTTGAGTAAGAGTTACTATAGTTGTATATTATATACTGGGAGCAGGGTGTTTTAAACTAAAGACATTTTGTACGTACCTTTGATAACAACTAAACAAAGCAGCATTTGAAATACTACACCAATGCCACTGGCTCCTACCATCATGAGGTCAAAAACAAGCTATTGAAAAACTAAAAAAATGCGTGTAAAATATCTTCCTGTACTTTAGCGAGTTCTGTAGTTCTCTTTGAGTCGTATGTTCAGCTTCTTAGCTGCGTAGTCTTTATGGAAAGTCGATTTTTTAAAAACCTTACGCGTTGTTTTGCTCCGCAGCGAATTCAAATTGGCATATGTCATGTCTGGGGCAGAGGAGTAATTTTTATACCGAGCAAATCGAAAATAAATGATTAGATAACTGTCAGGTGACGACGTGTAACGCAAGGGTGAAACCCCTTCTTCCGAGAAATCGATTAGAGTGTAGTTCCGTCATGCTCAATGCGGAAGTTTAGAAAATGGGTGTGTTATGACGACATGTGATCGAATCATGCCCATATATGAAATGGGCAGTGCATTAGTCACGTAAGGGTTACTTGAAGCGTTGAATTTCTTTTCATTCGCCAATACTAAAAGATATTAACCCCTGAAATAACGAGCTTCATTGAGAGCAGAATGAATTGAGTTATTTTTGCGTGTGTTTTAATGGCGATTGAATAGACTTCCTGTGATAACTGCGTGACTTAGCAGGTTGTCATTCTTCGCTCTTGACGAAGACAAAATAATCAAATGCGAAGTAAAAGCCATTAGAGTGCTGTCTAGCCACATGAAAAATGCAGTCACCGCGGGGGACGAAAAAAAAAAAAAAGATCTCGGAGACATCGAAACGTCGAATTTTTATCTCGCTAGTTTTTCTGAATTCCCAAAGCTACTCGTGATCTAGATCGGTTTTCGTATGAGCCAGAAACACACGGTGCAGTAACACTAAAATGGCTTCCCAACGCCAGTTAACATTACGGTAAAGCTCGGTCAGCCACAGCACGGCTACGAAGTTCGCCGTAGCGTTTCCCACTCGTACGAAATCACAGAAATTCGACGTTATTAAAAAGGTACCACATGAGCACAAACATCTTCCATATTATTTCAGTCATTTTTATTTCATATGGAGTTTTTTTTTTTTTGAGGTTTTTTTTTTTTTTTGCTAAATTCAAGGTTTTTAGAGAGCAGGAAATTGCCGTCGGTTTTTGCCGACGGATATGTTTTAGGCTGCAATCTCGCAGACAGGCAGATAATCGTAGGAAACTATATTGATTCTGCTACTGAAATTAAGAAAGTATTTTAGAAAGTAATTTCTTAGGGTGCTCGTAGTCTCTTAGTTTTAGGGCTTGGAGAACGAGAGTTTTAACTGGCAATAGCCCGCAAACAAACGAATAAATTCGTAAAAAGTAAGAAAAGTAAGCCAAAATAGATATTGTTCTCAGTGCATGACCTCATCGTTTATGTGCGAACCAAACCCTGCAAAACGCGAGGAAAAAATCCAAAAAGCATAGTTTTTCTCAAAAATGATTGATAATCGAAACCCAATTATTGTTTTTGAAAAGATCAGCAATTTTTCATACTTTTCTATTTTTCAGTAGTGGCTAAATGCACTTGCTTGTGAATAATACTAAATACTTCACAAAGAGAAAGAGGTTTCGAGAAAAATGACCCCAAAAAAGTTTTTTTTTCCTTGTTTGTGGCGTGTAAAATTCATCTTATAAATAGTTTTCTCAGAAAACGACTCACGCGGTCTAAATCGAAACTTTTATTTGAAAAGCTCATCACTTATGGCTGCTTTTGTTTGAAACCGTTTACACAGCGTTTTTTTAGCTTCATCCATCGCACATGACGATCTATGTAGCCGGCAACGATGCGTTACTGAATTTCCCTACCCACCCCTCTCTTAAATATTTTCAATGATTCTTTACCTTGAGGAGGGGGGCTCCGACGATACTACAATACGTGTGATTGACGCTTGACACTGCTTCAAAACATTTTTGAACCTAAACTACGGCCCACTGAACCTGGAGGGAAAAAACAAAAACAAAAACAAAAACAAACAAACAAACAAACAAAAAAACAGCAACAGCAGCAACAACAAACAAACAAACAAACAAACACACACTCACAGAAGAAGCTCAGTTTTCGGCCTAGTATGGAATCGGAATAACCTTTTCAACTTCTTCTCTCCCTTTTCCCCCTACGGGTAAGACACAAAGGGGAAGTAGGGGGTGAGAAACGCCTTTACACATGCTAGGATAGAATATATTCACTATATTCCTTTTATATTCTTATTCCCTTACTGTTTCAGTTCTCTTACAACAGCTAACTTAAAGAAATGTATTATTTAAGACACAGCGAGACACGATACAGCAGTCAAAGGATAAATATTATGTCTCTCAAAAGGCGTCCACTCTAAGCCAATCAGAAAGCATGAAAACGCACGCCATCCATTAACAGCGCACCACACTGTTGCAGGAAGACTGGTATACCTCTCCCACGCGCATGAAATGTGCTTTAACGAGTTGGGCACAGATTCAAAACCAACACACACACCCAAGGAACTAAATAGTCTAAAAGGGAGCGCCACGCTAAAAGAGGTTTCGTTTCACTGGACTGTTTTTGAGATTATTTGCACTATTTTCAGGTATATCAGCCAGCCATATGTAAGCGCTGGCAGGTTCAATGATGTGTTTGTTGCTTGCTTGAGTTCGCGTGGTAAAATGAAATTCAATTGATTTTGAAATTAGGAAAGAGATACCTCTGAAATAAGACCGGCTATGTGGAGGGCTGGTGGGCTAAGCCTGCGTCGCACCCGAACCAAACCCCGGTTAAATCCGGGACATAACCGGGGTTTAACCGGGACTTAACCGGGGTTCGGTTCGGCCATGACTCAGGCTACATAGAGGGCTTGCAAAATAAATAAAAGGAAGGGAGAAGGTCGGTTACTGACCAAATTTCAAAATGTGGTATTCAGAGGTGATGATATCTCTCTTGCCGTCTGCCCTGCCAGAGCATTAAGGACTAAATGTGGCTCGGTATGATCAGATCATTACAGGAACCGCGGAGCAAATATTGGACTCAATGAGAGGAGGGGGGCTGCTAAAATTTCAACTTTCCGCGTAAATATAGTGAAGACTTTTTTTTTTTGGTTTGAAATATCATTTTATGAGAGAAGACTAAACTTGTTATTGTATACACCTATTTCAAAAAAGGTTGTTGGTCGGAGATGTGAAATCTGAGACCGAATTTATCTTGAGATTATAAGTCATTGATTTTAAAAGTTCTATCTTGTCAGGCTTGTCACATAGTCTAAATCGGCTTCAAGCCAGACATCTAAATTTAGACCGTTGGCTTGAACCCGCTCTAGAATGTCATCTCTCCAATCTCGGATTTTGGTTGTCCTCACTTAATAATAAAAAATTATTTTTAAAAATTTAGAAAAAAGAAGAAGTGGTTCTGAAGAGTATCGAACCAGCGAACCCTTAACACACGCTATCCCAATCAGTAACCCTAAACCTAACCCTAGGCCTATTCCTAGGCTTAACCCGTACGCCACGAAGTGATTTCGCTTGGTTGGACTACTTTTTTTCTGCTATTTAAACTCTGTACACGACGTGAGTGCGCTGTATACGACGATAGTACTGGGATGGGAGAGACGACAATCTAGAGCGGGTTCAAGCCAACGGTCTAAATTTAGATTTTCGGCTTGAAGCCGAATTAGACTATGTGAAGACGGTGATCTTGTAACAGTTTGTACTCAGTAAATAGCTAAATACGACACCACCTTTGAGCGATGACCTGCGCTGGCGGAGCATCTCGCTCAGATTTCATCTTGTCGACCGAAAAACTTTTTGAAATAGGTCTATAGCAAATCAATTCAAAATAGTGGCAATAATATTGGGCGCAGGTGCTGTAGATCCCTGGTCGTTTGTCTACCTTCAACGGCGTATCATACCACGTCAGTTTTGCTCGCCACATAGCACACGCGCAAAGACTAAGCGACAAAAACTTTTTTATTTCGACCCTCAGGCCGAAATGTTGCTGTAGTCGGTTTGCCAACCCATAATAATTGTTGTGCCCGTCAGTCAGCAATCACTATTTTTCGTCACATGGAATCACATTCGTCGAATAACAAACTTTAGCAAACGGGAGGAACTTTGAAGTTTGATATCGAGACAGAACGTGTAGACCCTCTACTGTTTGTTCAACGCGCAGGCGCAGAACGGGTAGACCCTCTACTGTTTGTTCAACGCGCAGGCGCATAACGGGTAGACCCTCTACTGTTTGTTCAACGCGCAGGCGACGCACAGACAACTTTCTACATTTTGTACAGGCTTGACTACGAATTCTCGCTTATTGAGGCAATATAGGTTTGTTGACGCTGTTTTGGATTAAGAGGGTTTTAAATAATTTCAAAAACAAGTCTAGTAAGATATTGGTAACAAAAATTCATTATCAAGTAAATACGACGTTCTGAATGAGTTTTTACATATATAAGGCCAGTATTCGAAAACCCCACAAGGCTATGATCTTTTCTAAAATACGTTTTGTTAAATATAGCTAGCCTGCACCATACTTGGGTGTGTAAGTGGCATTCAAGCACTGTGATTGGATGGCGTTTTTATGACTCGTTTTTTGATATGGTTCTTGGCGTGCGGAAGCTATTTGAGAGACGCCGGATAAGATTTTTTTAAACAATTCAAATGAAATAGTCTTTACGAGAAATGTGACCGTGTTATCCTACTTAGTTTTATCAATAGTCAAATGAAGAAAAGTTCTTATACGGCCATGTTGTAATCCTTCTCTTATATAGTTTCCTGAAGTGTGTAATCACCGCGACTGACTGTTCACTGCTTTCGAAAAGTTTTAAAAAGGGATCAAAGCTGTACAATCGTGGAACATTAGTTTTTCGTCCAGCTTCATTCTAGAGATAACCCTTATCAGTGGTTTATACCTAAACAACCCTGATCTCCTGGCTCCTATTCTATATCCGGAGGCCTCGAGTAATCACCTAAAATATACCATTTGGATTTTTTTTTTTTTTTTTGAACTTTCCACCCTGAAATACCAAGCTGCTAGTCTTCTTTTACTAACTTTAGGTCTTTTCCGATTTCCACTTTATTTTTAGTGCGTGGCTCGGTATCAAGAGGCCGGGAGGCGAGCGTGCTAGTTTTGGCGCGAACGTTCCCGTCCTCTTGTCCCAATCCCTGGCCTACACCGTCCCGTGCTCGTGCGAAATAATCGTGTCATAAACAGAAATTTTCGTTTTATATTTCGATCTGCCGTCGTTATGACAGAAAGAACTAACCCCATACTTCATGCTAGTGTGGTTATAGGTTTTCTATATTAAAAAAAATCATAAAAACGATTTAACTAATTTCTGCATTTACAAACTGGCATTTTCAGTGTTAATAAATCATATTGAAAGAGAACAATAGTGTATAAAAATAAAGACAAACAAAAATTGTGACCTGATGTAAGTGGAAAAATCGTGAATGAGAATTAGATAAAATCCATTGCTAAGAAAACTAATGGATTACAAAACTAAGTAAAGCTCAGGTTTAGTCTGTTTTGATGTGAAAGACTTCTTTTCCTACATACCATTAGAACATCACCTTTAAATATTTCAGTGATATTTGATCAATGTTTCGGTTTTAAGTCTTCTTATGGTGTTTTATTTACATTGGCTAAGAGCTATAGTGACATATTGGAATTTGAGTATATATGTGATAGGTGCGGATAGCCAGTGAGCCAATCGGGCCATAAAAACGTCGCTTTCTTTGCTTGGAGATAACGCATATTTAAACATATATCAAAAGTGGGCTATTGGCTCTTTAAAACCATTCCTGAAAATATTTATGTTCAACTGGCGTCAGCTCGGAAAAGGGACTGACTGAGTTATGATAAGCACAGAAAGAAGGGGTTTTTTGCTACAGGGTGTAATGAATATTTTTTCGCAAAGAAGAGATTTGTGTTGAAATTATTTATCACGCTAGCTTCAAAGAAAGCTTGTGCAATGCACAAATTGTGGGACAACGAAAAAAAACAAAACAAAACAAAACAAAACAAAAAAAAACGAAAACAAAAACAGAATGATGAAATAGAAACGTAAAAAGAAAGAAAATTTCCCAGTCCTTGGGCTTCCTGTGGTTTCTCGGTCACAGTCTTTTGACCAGGAAAAAATCCAAGATGGCGGATGAGTTTGAAGGGAATTTGAGTGACGAGAAATATTTTATCTCTTTTTGGCCTCCGGAGAGTGCGGTGAATTCCGACGCCTCGCCTCCCAAAAGGACAAAGTATGACCAAGATAATGACACCATTCCGAAACATGTTTACGATGAAAAACAGGTTAAAAATAGCCAAGACACCGGAGATGAAGCGTCTGCATTAAAAAGACAACCAGATCAAGAAGATACTTCACACAAGACAAACAAAACAAATGACAGTGAAGCCTGCATGTCTCGGGCTTTGCCCGGTCTTGCAAGATGGTGGAAGAACAAGAAAAAATCCTTAGAAACCTCTATTGGCTGGGCAATTCCTGACTCGAGCAATCCAAAAACAGTTCTTTATCACGTCGCGAGGTATTTGTGGATGAAGTGTACGTGCGCTAAATGTTTATAAGTAAGCTTCATTACCTTTAAAATATATACTCCAGTGCTCATTTTTGATTGGAAATAAAACCCATAATTAATGACTCAAAAAGCTATTTTGCGTGATGCAGCTTTTGAGTTGTTAATGTAGCACTCAAGAATGTTTTCATGCAGAAAGATAATTTACAGTATGTTGTTCGTAACGACTGCTTGAGGCAAAAGGGAAATTTTTCCCTTTGATGAACGCATGCAGGATGCTTTTCTAAGCCATGTGGGTTTGGGCTTGAACTTTAGCATTAATTGGTTGGTGTGGCTTTAGGAAATGTCTTTAGATCGACGGCGGTTGACATTAACCATCTGGTTCTTATTCATTGGATATTCATAGCCTACAGATTAGTGTAAAGCCACTGGGCTTAACCAAAGACGACTTTGATATATGCCCACGAAACATAAGCATTTGGATGAAACTTTGGCTTCATATATCATTGAAACAAAGCAATTTCCGAATTCGTTTGTTCAGAGTATTGCATTTTTGAAGTTGGTAATAATTTTACACTGAGTTGTTTTGATCCTTGGGTGAGATATTTTTATATTTTGTTCGTATTTATGATTTGGTGTTAAGTATTTTAATTAATTGTTGTCTGAATTTGCTACAATTTTACTTGTACAAATCTGCTGTTTACTTAGAGGCTATCTTTTTATCTTGATTACTGAAATAGATGGTGATAATCATCTTATTCAAATATATATATATAAATAAATTCTAAGACCACTAAATCCTAACAATACCACTTCTGTGCTAATTGAGTCTTGGGGTCTAGAATATGGCATGATATTGGACTTTTTAGTCGTCTAATAGAGTGCATGCCATATATCTGTGGAACAATTACTTACTATTTAGAGCATATAGTTCTTAACTATTTAGTTATTGACTAACTAAGAATTCACTCATGCATGAACCACACACAGAAACACAAAGATCACTAGAGGTATGGTGCTTTTGTTCTCACTTTTCTGCTTGAATGATATTTGTTACAAAGTAAAAGCAATTACATAACACTGTTTTTGATTTGTTCCATGGATATATGATATGGTGTGCACTCTAATCTGTGTTATTGTGTTGTTCTCTTAGACTCCCAGAGGCAAGACAATTCATGATGGCCCAAGTTAAACAACTTCAAAAACAGGTTCCCTCCAAACCTGGTTGTGTGGGAATCCATGTTGCTCTTGCTTCATATTATATTAAAATGAGAGACTTGACTAAAGCAGAAGAGTATCTTGACAATGCACACAAGCTTGACCCATGGAACAAGGAAATACTCTGGCTACAAGCAAAGGTCCGGCGGGATAAAAATCTACAGGAGCAAACACAAAAATTCAAGGAGTTGATGTCAGCCCAACAGGAAAAGGATTTGAAGATGAAAGAACCGATAAAGGTAATTTAAAATAAATTAAATTTTTCTCTTGAAGTTTATAAGATTCATGTGAATCAGTAACAGAAAAAATAATCTTTTCATTAAGATTAATGAAAATACATAACTTTGAATTTGTGGATTTTGCTTCAAGGCAAATACCTTGGAGCAAATTAAGTCTAATTTCATTCATCAACTTTTTAAAGGAAGGTACAGTATTTTGACTTTGATTAGTATTCATTGATTATATCTTGGGTTTTATTTTATTAAAAATTTTAGGGTGGGTACATGACCATGTATTTGATTAAAAGATCAAACTACATGTTCCATTATTTTGTTTTCATTTTTTAAAAAATTAATACAAATTACATTTTGAATAACAAAAAACATACAGTGTATTTTTACTTTATTTCATAAGGAAATTCAAGTGATAGCAAAAAATAAAAATAAAAATACAGTAGTGAATTAAAATTTGTGGAATATTAAACACTGTCTAAATAATGATTTTAGCTTTTTTTTTTTTTCAAATTATTTAGAACTACTTTTTACCTGTGAATTTTACAACTTAAACTTTGCAACATTTGTGAGTTGTTTAGGCTTTAGGAACCACACAACGACCTGCAGGAATATATATTATTAATAATGTATTTGATTTAGTTACATGTAGCTGCAATATTGATTTTAGTTTTTGAATTACCAGTGATCTTTTTTTTTTTGTTTTGCATTTTCAAAACACAATATATGTACAATGCCTTTGTCATGTGTAGAAATGAAACTTGACTGTTAATGATTGTATAGCAGTGATAATGACAGTAAATGGTAATTCCACTAATATTAGTGTGTGCTACTAATAATAAATAGTGATAATAATACACAATAATAAAGCCGCTTGCAAAAATTCTGATATATTTAAGCAAATAAAACATGTGCGCATGTCTCTGTGCTGTGATGTAAGCACACTGGGAGAATATGTAGATTACAATAGAAAAGTAAGCTTAGGAACATGAGATGTAGCCGAGTATTTCTATTGCTTTTCAAGTGTTCTACATCTCCCGGAGTGTTTATATGATCCACTATACAGAGACATAAGCATTACATATTGCTTTTATAAATATTTTTTGCTGTTTTAGAGTGATGGTGTCTCTTTTCTTCTAATATAAACATGGAAGCCAGCCAATCAATGTGCAGGTTTTATCTCAAGTATTTTTTAAAAACATATTTATCGAATAAAAATGAGAAATTATGTAAGTTATAGCTAAGCTGGTATTTATAAACATATTTTCCCCTTAATTCTCTTACATGTAAGTGTATATGACAAATGTATTATTTCCACAACACTGTTTATGTCAACCTAAGTTATTTTCTTCCTGAATGATCAGTAATTCTGGCACCATTTACAGCCACAAACACAAACAAGGTGCTACAGGTTTTTAAGGATTATCTCTTGTTATAATAAACACATTTCCAAAAAAAATATCAGAAGGAAATCTTGAGGTTTGTTTGAAGAATTTGAATGATAAATATTGAAATCCTTCAGAATTTTTGTGGTAATACAAATGTTCGGTATATTAAGGATTAGGCAAATGCACAATATATACATGTATTTATCTGAAAAATGGTTTTAATGTTCTTAAAGAATAGAAGGCAGATTAAATCTCAAAGTTAACACTTGGAAATATAGTAATGAATTTTTGAATTCTAGGTTTTGCTTGTCATTCTTGTCAAATTTTTATTAATATCCACTTTTCCAACTCAAAAAAGCCAATTAACCACTACTCCCTGAATATATGTGCAAATTAGGTAAAGAAATATGGCAGTTTTTTCATTTTTTAATGAATTTAAAAATTCATAACTATATTTCCAAGTGTTGTTATCTAGTATTATTTTTTGATGTTATCTTTTTTTTTTTTTGTTGTGACCTTACAATGTACATTGTGTGACCACAGGACATTTTATAATGTACATAGTCTTGCACACTTGTACTTGTTTAAATTCATTTTCAAAAATATTAAAATCAAAAAAACCAATAAGTTTTGAATTTCTTTTAAACAAGAGATAATAAGGTTTATATTTCATTTGTAACTTAATTCTTCTGCTAATTGTTATAGTTTCTTATCATTCTTATAGGAGTCTTAAATTTTTAAATTTTAGATTGTATGGGCTTATTGGCATACATAAGCTACATACACTCAAACTGTGAATAAAGGTTTACTAACCTATAAATTACTATTTTAGATCATGAATATTTTTTTGACTGAATATGAGACATTTTAAGGTGCTACCCATCAATGTTCACCTAAGTTGTTTGTTACATGCATTAAACTTCTGTAACTTCATTTCATACTGTAGTTCATTCAAAGTGATTGTTCAGAAAATGAAGTGTCATTAAAATTTCAGAATGCAAATTTAACTAATATTTTTAAATCTTATATAAGTCTGATTAATATAATGCAGTATTGTTTCAATATCTTTGGTTTTCTGGATTTCCCTGTGAATACACTCAAAAGAATTACTCTTAGCTTATCAAGCTGAAAATCATTCAAATTAGCCACAGTTCTACCAAGGAATGAATCACAGACCTGGTATAATGATTTAATGCCAGTTTATACTAGGTGAATATGCCGCTAGTCTTGTGTTTTATGACATGACTTTCTTTGAATTATCAGTGACTTACGTGTAGAAGCGTTGTTTTACTTTTTGAAAAACAGCTGCAGCTGATGTTGGACATTATTTTGAGAAATGTGAAAAAATATCAGGACATCAACAAAATAACCTGCTTAAGATGCTGAATGGAACAAACAATTAACTGATCAGTCTTTGATTCTAAATGAATGTCATAAATCCTACCCTGATGTACATCAAAAAGTTCAAATTTTTAGAATTTCCCAATTTTTTATACAAATATATATATTTTTGAAATTCATAAGGTTTTTATTTTGTTTCCATGTGTTCTTAATACACTCTATTTTCAGATGTGAAGCAAGTCTGAGCATTGAACCCATGCCCACAGTGGTTAGGCAGTTTATACACACCATCCATGCTTTCCTCTCAATCTATCCAGTACCAGTTTTTGCTTATTTGTTTGTTCATTCGCTTGTTCATTCTTTCATTCATTCAGTCAGTGGGCTCTCAGTCAGTCAGTGAAAATTTTTAGTAGACAGTCCCTACCACTCAATCACTCCAATACCACTTTATTTGTTTATTTGTTCCTTCATTTTTTGTTCATTTTTTCATTCATTTAGTCAGTGGTCTCTGAGTCAGTCGGTGAAAATTCTGGTATTTAGGCTGCAAATAATTTTCTTCTATTAGCCTGTCATATATCAGGCCAGGGACAAGGTTTGACTGGACATGCAGCCAGTCTGGCTGGACAAAACTTTTTCCCAGTCCTAATTTGAAAATTTGAGAGAACAATATAATAAAACTATTTTCGGAAGCATCTTCAGACATTTTTATTAAACAGTAAAGACTAAACAATATAATTTGAGTGAAATCTTTCATGTGCACACTGGTCTTTTCACGTGCAGTAAATTAGTGACAGTCACGTGACTGAAATGTGAGATGTTTGATATTGGCTGTGGTTCCACTAGCACAGTTTACAATGCTGTTACAATGGACTAACACTTGGAAATATAGTTATGAATTTTTAAATTCATTAAAAAATGGAAAAACTGCCATATTTCTTTACCCTAATTTGCACATATATTCAGGGAGTAGTGGTTAATTGGCTTTTTTGAGTTGGAAAAGTGGATATTAATAAAAATTTGACAAGAATGACAAGCAAAACCTAGAATTCAAAAATTCATTACTATATTTCCAAGTGTTGGTGTCAAGGCATTTCTAATAGAACTGGGTAAAATCCATGAGTCGTTGTTATTGTTTGTTGCCAGGGATACCTGGCATTTTCAAAGGATAAATTACATTGCATTTACAACTCTCAAAGGCATGGTTTATCTGGAGTTTATCTAACCACCATTTAAGGTGAACCAATCACAGTCCAGAAAACAAAGATGTGCAGCAATTTAGCTTGTGCTTGTTGGCCTCGATTGATTTGCAATATTTTGATTATAACAATAAGCCAAAAGCAAGCATCTTGTGGTGCATTCCAGCTCAATAAAATATCACATTTCTATAAAGGAACATTCAAAGAGCCAGAAGAATCAATGTAAAAAACAAAACATACTTAACATCACCTCATCCATTTTTCCGGGAAATTTTACTCAACTGTCAATTAAAGTTAACAACACATCTAGATTTTCTAGTGGAACCGCCAAGTTAAATCTCATTGTTTTAACCCATTGTAAAGTCATGTCTTGAAAACAGCACTGTAACAATGGAACCACAGCCATTGTTGCCTTGAGTTGGGTGTTTACAGTTCAGCTCAACACTGAGATGACATGAAACCCAAGCTACAAATGAAAACAATTCAAAGCAAAATTTAACTATTTATATGCATTACACCATATACTCAGGTACTTAAAATTCCTGATTTTTGTTTGGCAACATCAAGTGATTTTCTTTGTTTTTATATTCCACAAATTACAGAACTTGAGCCCATTCAGCTTGTCCAGGCAGACTGAGCATTTGCCAGTCAAAACCTCAAATTTACTGGAAAAATGTACAATGACCGGCACTAATTTGTAGCCTTGTAGACAGTCATTCATTCATTCTGTCTGTTAGTTGTCAGCCATCAATTCCTGAAGTTTAAATTGTGAAATCTCCAGGTCGAGCGTCATCATCACTCCAGTCTTAACGCCAAAGAGTTCCTGTTCAAGTTTGCTCTTACTGGGACACCTGTTATAATCACTGGTCTTGTTGAGCATATGACAATGGAGCCTTGGACAATACAGTACATTAAGAAAGTAAGTAAATCTAAGCTTTCGTTATCCTGTATTTGATGGTAAATTGAAAAAAAGTGGGTTAAGGGTGCAGGGTCTTTTTCCTATTGATGGGCAGCCAGCTTTGATAATACACTTGAATGAAATAAAATAATTATGGAGTAGCATTTTGCAGCTGGCAGTGCGTTTTGTGAGTAAAAGGAAAAAATAAGAAAGAAAGATGGAAGAGAGAAAAGAATGAAAGGTAAGAAGAAGAAAAAATGGGAAGAAACCAAAACCCAAAATTAGAAAACAAATTTATCACTATTTTTAATCATTCTAATCATTCTTTTAAAGAAATTGAATGAATTTTTGTCCATCATTCATTTTAGGTGATTGGTCATAAAACTGTTCCATTGAAAAAGAGAGTGAAGGAGTCAACAGAGTGGGCAAAGCTTGAACATTACAGCACCATGTCAGTAGAAAACTTTATTAATTCCCTCCATGATGATAAAAAACCAAGATGCCTGTTTGACTGGAGTCTGTCAACATTTGCACCAGAGCTTGCCAAAGAGATCACAATCCCCAGATACTTTGCTTCAGATTTTCTTCAGAGAACAGAAACTGGTTCAATGTACAGAGATAGCTGGCCCAGTTTGTTTATAGCACCAGAAGGAATGATAAGTGATTTGCATGTTGATTCCTTTGGATCCAATTTTTGGATGGCTCTGTTTGAAGGAAGAAAAAGGTACTTCCATCTGCAGGTGGTAAATAATGTGGGGGAGAGGGACTAGCAATTTAGAGATGATAAATACTGTGGGGAAGAGGGGCTAGTAGTTTAGTGGTGATGAATACTGTGGGGGAGAGGAGCTAGTAGTTTAGTGGTGATAAATACTGTGGGGAAGAGAGGCTAGTAGTTTAGAAGTGATGAATAGTGTGGGGAAGAGGGACTAGCAATTTAGAGATGATAAATACTGTGGGGAGAGGGGCTAGTAATTTAGAAGTGATGAATACTGTGGGGAGAGGGGCTAGTAATTTAGAAGTGATGAATACTGTGGGGAGAGGGGCTAGTAATTTAGAAGTGATGAATACTGTGGGGAGAGGGGCTAATAATTTAGAGGTGATGACTTGTATAAGTGGCACTTCAACCCTTCATAGTATATGTCTGTACTTTTGTTAGCAAGTAAATCACTTTTCATTTCATGTCACCATTTTTCTCCATGTTTATCAACAGATGGACATTTTTCAGAAAAGAAGATCTTCCCTGCCTGTACGCTCATTATGACCAAGACTTGAACATCATCTTTGACGTGGACATTTCAAAACCTGACCTGAAGGACTTTCCTCTTCTCAGCACCATTACTCCCATGCAGTGTGTGCTGGAGCCAGGAGAGGTCCTGTTTGTCCCACATGGATCCCCACACTACGTTGAAACACTTGAAGATTCACTGGCTGTATCAGCCAACTTTATTGATCTGTCAAACTACAGTAGTGCTCTAGAAGAGCTGAGAATTATGGGCATTATGGATCCACAGGCTGAAAATTTGTATAATCAACTGGCAAGTGACAATTTTATGAAAAAGATGTGGAGTGAACAGAAGGATTTGAAATGGGAACAATTTAAAGAATGGCCTAGAGACAGTCATGAGATGTACGATATTGATTTGCTGGACTGCTCAAAGTAATTCAGTCATAAGATATAAGAAAATTGCCTGTTATTTAAGACATCTTAATGCCTTAAGGGATGTCATATAGATTTAACTTGGCATTATGTGCTTCAACACTGGGATACAGTTGTCTATCAATAGGTTCTGGTTCAATTTTGATCAGCGTCAATCCATATTGCTTCAAAGTGATCAGATTATTTTATTTGATGAGCTGCAGAATATTGAACAGAATAGGACATAAATGTTTTTAAGGAATTGCAGTAAGTACATGTATTGAGCATTGTTGTCCTGAATTGAGTGTCCTGGACATAAGAAAACAGTACTTTCATGATTTAAAGAAACATTTTTAAAGCTGCTGACTAAAGGTTTTATTGATATTTAAAAGGAAATGAGTGATTCTCATATCATAAGTGAATGTTAAAGAGAATCCCCTGATCTAAAAACTGCCTGTGGAATGCTTATAAATGGAAATATGTAATGTGATATTTAATGAGCAAAATTCATCCATGTACTTGAGTGAAAAATATTTTAATTATAGAGACTGTTTGATGATTGGGAGATCCAGATGGAGACATAGTAGTGAAGTGCTTTGTTTTGGTTTGTTCATAAAGTTAAACATTATGGCAAAATACTTAATGTGCAAACTTCATGACAATGTAAGCATGCAGACCATCCACTGTCTGTACCAGAGCTAGTTAAGAGTTTCATTCAAGGTAACCAATAAAATTAAAGAAAGCAAATATAACTTTGAACTTGATATGTGATTTATCTATGGCAGCATTACTAAGTTTAGTACTATAGTTTTGAATTTTATAGTGATGGCATTTAAGGTGGCTCCATATAGTTTTTGGATGTGCGCACGTGAGGTTGTGCACGAGCAGTGCAGAACTGGAACTTGAAGAATTTTTATTTTGATGACATCACAAAAATATTGTTCGAACGTTATCTTTTTCTGAAATAGCTCAAAAACTAGATGGTAAAATGCCTTCATAATTCTATATATTTTTTATCAAATAAAGGTTAACCAATTGTCAAAATATTTAGAAATTTGGTACTGTGGAATTTGTTTTATTCAGCAAATTCAAGATTTTGCATTATTTGAAATTCTGTAGTACCAAATATTTGGTAACCGGTCAACTCGCCCACTAACCAACTCGCCCACGCCAACTCGCCCACGTGAAATTACCAACTCGCACACGTC
>WUAP02029234.1:0-19125 GCA_015163945.2 Stichodactyla helianthus | reverse complement strand
CGGTTGCCACATACATTACATTGTCCGGCTGCGTTTCCAGCGTGGTTGGTCCTTGTGGTGTAGTGGTTAACACATCGCACTAGTAAACCGAAGATGTGGGGTTCGATTCCCGCCAGGGGCTTAATGTTATTTTTCTCTTTATTCCCTCGACGTTATAATTAGATTAATTAGAATCAACCAATGAGAACCTGTCTTACATCTATAACGTCATAAATAAGTTCGAATCCGTCTTACGTCTATGACGTATTGATAACTGGTTTAAAATCACCCAATGACAAGTGGTCTTACGCCGATGACAGATTAATTACAATCAACCAATAAGAAGCCGTCTGAAACCTATAACGTCATAATTCGCTTAAAATTAACCAATGAAAAGCCGTCAAATGACATCACAATCAATGTGTTCAGTTGTTGATAAGGTTGGATCTTCTTTTACTTTGTTTTTCAGAACGAGTCACTGCGTGGCTGCAGAGGTTTTTTGATGTTGCTCTTCCTTCAAGCGAAGAACAGATCAAAGAAAGCTAATCGTACGAATGTCATTAGATAAAAGTCCTGTTTTATCGGCTTCTGTTAGCAATACAAAGTGGCTAGCATACATAGAGACACGGTTACGATACGGAAGACATCCTCGAAAGATGCGAAAGTCATTTCCCTTACGTGTAGTGGTCTGTAAGTTTTCACAGTCATACGAAACGTGTTCTAAATGCTGTGGGCAGCTTTTCATAAAAATGTCCTATTGCTATTGACTGGTAATTTACACAGCTCTGAAGATTAGCGAATTTAGGAAAGAATTAGGCCCAGGTCAAACGTCGAACTTCAGATGAGCCGAACCTAATTACATCAGAGGAGACCGCCTTATTATCCATTGTTTTCAATGCGTTCAGCTCATGTGAAGTCGACGTTTGACCTGGGCCTTAGTTAACACAATTAGGACTTCCGAGTTCTCGAAAGAAATGTTTAAACACAAGGCTTCGTGCTAAATCACGCTTGTTGGCGCTAAACACTGACATTTCTTTGACTTCCTTGACTTTTTCTGTTGCTTAAAAGTACGTTTTTACGAGTGAACCGTGAACAAGTCACGGATTCATGTCATGTCACGAGTCATGTTAAACTTTTAAGGAGGAAAACCGGAGAACCCGGAGAAAAACCCTCGTAGCAAAGGAAAGAATGACAAACCTAACAAACTCTACTCACATACTGAGCACATGCACAAATAATTTGCTTTAAAATAAAGATTAATTGAAACATAGCGCGTACAATTTAATAAAATTCACTTTCTTTAAGTTATATTCACACAATTTGAAATTAATTACTGTGTCGATCGCCAACATGCAACCTTTTTAAAACAATTATTATAAACTTAACATTTTGTTTTTAAACATTTAATAATAAATTTAATTTATGACGACTAGTTTTCCCGAGGTTTTGACACTCGCCGGTGTCATTATCAATTAAGACTGAGTGTATATACAATGACATCGGCGAGTGTCGAAATCGCGGGAAAACTAGTCATCATAAAATTTTGTTATTAAATTAAAAACGCAGTTTTAGAATCAATCCCTTTGAGGACCCAAATGACCAGAAGATCTTTTCAGCTTTGGCGCCATATTTTCCCCATTTCATACCACGTGTCATTCCATTGAGAAGTATTTCTTTGCCAGTAATGCTTGGGAAGGTATTGGTTAATATAGCTTGCTTGACGTCATTCCGTCAAAAGCTGGCGCATGCGCAAACGTTATTAAGTCAGTGGTGTTAATGTACTGTGATGTTTAAAGGGGAAAAAAGTAAAAAAAAATCTATTTCAGATGGGGAAAAAACCAAGCCCAAGCTGAAAGGTCTCTTCGCATAACATGTAGGTTCTCGTATATAGGTTTGACGGTTTTTCGTATGAGTGGAAAACCTATGGTACTATAACTTTCAGCACGTACACAGTACGGTATGCAGTAACACTGAAATGGCTTCCTTTTGTTTTCATGTGAATCATCCAATCACAACAACGTAGTTAAGGCAAGTACTACGAATTTGACAATTGTTTCACACTCATACGAAATCCGCTGTTTCAACAGTTCAACATGGTAAACAACTTGATAAATCTTTCTGAGTTGTGTAAAAACAAGAGTCTCATTTGCAAACCACAATTGTAGCTAGTAAATCAAATATTCCAATTTTCATAAGAATGTGAAACGAAAGATATGACAGCCATGTCAGTTAACGTAGAGTAAGCAAACGATATTCAACTAACATGGCTGTTAACTCTGATGACGTGACATGAAAATCAATAATAGCTTAAAGCAGGAGTCCTTCACTAGATATGTCCATCAGCTAGAGATACCCGCAGAAGGACTTTCACATATGAAGATATAGTATAGACCCTTTGTAGCAATTCCCAAAGCAGTTCAATTTGGAGGACAAAACAATGGAATATTTTTAGCCTTCGATTCTTACGAGTAAAATCCTATTGTTTTGTCCTTCAAGTTGAACTGCTTTGGTGCTGCACAGGGGTCTATTCCGAAGATAATTGCTTTAAAGAGCTTTTCTTTCGCGATACATCAAAAATAAATTATCGAGGAATGTGACTGCAAATTATGGACACTTCAAGTAATGAACTCCTGCTCAACTAGACAAAAACTTTTGAGTGCTTTTTAAGATTTCTCTTATCCGTTTTTGCTGTAGATAAATTAACGATATATAGGAATGAATAATAAATAAAGCTACGTCCTGATATTTTCTACAGTTCTGCTTTTGCGCCATGAATGAAGCTATTAGTTCGTGAAGCTTCAAGGCGTGCGTTTGCGCAGCACCTCGTAGAAAACAGACCCAAAAACAAGAGGATCCTTCATAACCCCTTGAAACTATGATGTGAGGTGTTCTATTTAGTGTTTACCATTCTTATTATTATCATTCATGCTGGGTTGAGCTCGAGAGCAGTTTTGGCGGGAAAACATCCCTTGGACCTCATTATTTACGTCTTTGCTTAATTTCTATGACTGATCAACTGTCGATTCTTCTGTCTTCGTAGGTGCATCAAGTTGTTTTGAACTTTCGTCGTCTGTCTTCGCTTCTAAGGGAACACCATTTTCAACAGCATCAGTACTGTCGGAATTTGGATTTGTTTTATTTGCTTCATCGTTGCTTTCTTCTTCTTTCTGTGAGCGCTTTGCCTCGCTCGCTTCTGCGTCCTCCTTTTCTGAATTTTCAGATGCTTCTTCTTGTGGTGTTGCTTCGCTAACTTGTACATGATCTTGTTCCTTTTCTGTGTTTTCAACAATATTCTTTAGTGCTGCTACTTCACTATCTTGCTTGTTTTGTTCCTTTTCAGAGTTTTCAAGAGTCTCATTTTCTGCAATTTTGTGCACAGCAGCTTCTTCGCTGTCGGATTTTCCAGCATCCTCGTCATCTTCAGTTTTTGATGTTTCATTTTCATTATTTACAGGTTCTTCCGAAGACTCTTCCTTTTGCTGTTCTTCATTTTTCTCGAGCACATCATCTTGGGTTTCGCTTTCTAGTTTTAAATCTCCATCGTCTGGAAGATTACCCTCATTCTCCTCTTCCTCGAGATGAGCTCCATTTTCTTCAGCGCTTTCTGTTTCACCATTTGCAATGGGTCTTTTCGGTTTGGGCAAAACACTCGGTGGAATTTTCTGTCTTTTCTTGAGTTTTTCAAAATCCTCTTCACAAAATGCTCCAATTCCTCTGTGAGTTACAAAGGCGGGAGTATGTGGTCCAACAGGACGCGCTAGCCCGGTGCATGTCTTGATTTCGCGCGCTTTTTTCTTGGCTTCTTCGGCGGCTTTGCGCGATGCTTCTTGCGCAGCTTCTAGTTTTTCGTTTGCTTCTTTCATCGCTTGTTCGGCAGCCTGACGTTCTTTTTCGAGGGCTTCAAGTCTCTGTCTTTCCTGTGGGGACGTAAAATTAAAATATAAGAACGACTGTGCAACGGACGAAGAGTCTAGAATTTTGTTGACATATAGCCGTCAATAGAACTAGACTAGTTATCGCTTTTTGACAGCTCAAACTTTAATTACCGCGTGGGACTTACGATTGAATGTGTATACAATATTCTTGGTGACTTGGTTAGTTCTCACTGTCTTCGTATGTACGATTGATGTTTTCCCCGGGTGATTTCAAAAAGTCACCGATCGAGAAAAGCCTGTTATTTTCCCTTACCTCTTCAAGGAGTTTATCCTGTAGCTTCTGTCTCTCTTCCAGACTTTCCCTCATCTTCAACTCATCTTGTAACAGTTTTTCCTTCTCTAGCTTCATCTTTTCCATTTCTTCTAGACGTTTCTTCTCGTTTGCCAGCAATTCTTCCTGCAAGGCTCTCGCTTTCGCCTCGGCCTCTCGAGCTTCTTTCTCTGCTAACAAGAGCTGTTGTAGTTCTAAGTGGAGTTTTTCTAATTCTTCACGTCGACGAACTTCTTCTTGTAAGTTTTCTGCTTCGAGTAAAGCTTGTGCTTCGGCGTCAGAATACTTCTGTCTAAGAAGCTCCAACTCCTAAAACCAAGCAAAGCGAAGCAAGGATGAGAAAAATAACGTAACATGAATTTTTCTACGTTACTAGATTTTCAAGTGTCGTCGAATTTAAAAATTATCAAAAGGCATTTTTCGTCTTCTTTCCAAAGCATACTAGCGAAAACCACAGTGTCTCTGCTCGGGAAACTGTACAGACCTGGCTCGTGCGTATCAGCAAAAAAATAAAAAGTCAACACACCTTTTGCTGCGCCAATAGCAAGTTTTCTTGTTCTCTCTTTTTTCTCTCTTCTTCGAGTTTGGCGAGTCTTCTGTCATTTCTTTCAAGCCTTCTTTGAAGTCTTTCCTTTCTTTGGACACTTTGTCCTCCACTGTTTTCTACACATCATAACATGGCAATATGTTTAATGTAAGTGAATAAAGGAAAAGTTTTCGAATGAAGATTTGCTAGAAATGCTGAGAGTGGAATGTTTACTATTTCAGCAGCGGAAAGAGAGAGAGAGAGAGAGAGAAAGAAAGAAAGAAAGAAAGAAAGGAAGGAAGGAAGGAAGGAAGGAAGGAAGGAAGGGTCATAGGAAAAGAAAAGACAAACAGCAACAATCAAGCTTTTTACCTATAGCCTTTTGCAGAGCAACCAACCATTCCTGCTTAGTTCTTTGATCTCTCGCTTCCAGATCATAATTGGTCTTGGTCCTCCCACAAGTAACGCTGAAACGATATTTCTTAGAGTCTGGGATAGCAGCAACTTTGGTGTCATGGTTAATAACTATCTCTCCTTTCTTGTCGGAGCAGGTGCGGTTGGTGTAGTAAGATAGAAGACCTGGTTTCAGCACGAACCAGCGATTCTTGACTGATCTGACCATGTGACCTTTCTTGATCAGGTAACCTTGCATTAAAATCTCGTTGACGACAAAATCCACGATCTCTTCTAACGCTTCTTGGAAAACACTATCGAGAAACATGTTAACAAAATATTATTGACGCCTGGTTTTATTCAAGGTGATTCAGAGGACGCTCCATTGCGATGTAGTCGAAGAATGAAGCACTTCTTGCACGACTTTGAAAAACTCACGGGAAACACGTGCTTTGCATTTTGTAACCTTGATGGTGCCAGATCAAAGCATTTTATTGGACGAGCAGTGATCTCGCGCGCTGTTACTTTAATGCTGTCAATCCTGTACTGTGTTTGTGCCACGTGCCGTGACGTTTCACAAATACAACAAACGCTTCCACAGGATGGATTTTGTTGCACGGAATGTGTTGTCGCAGAGTTCCACACGCGCTGCAAGTTCGATGTCCCCAGCACATTGCACCGTGTGTCCGATACAGACTGTTTAAGTGCATGACGCCATCAAGAGTTCGGCTAATATAGCGGTTTTGTATGAGTGGGAAACGTACTTTACTGACTTACCGCACGTACACGGTACGGCATGTCGTAACAGTGAAATGGCTTCCCATTGTTTGCGTATAAATCATCCAATCACAACGCGCGTAGTTCGGTTGCGGTCAAGTACGTTACTGCGCTTTTGCCGTACTGTATGTTTCCCTCTCATACGAAATCGCTGTATTTTGTAGTGTGAGCAATATCGATCTAATATAATACGATCGCTAAGCAGCACAATCAAACAGTCACAAATTAACTATTTGGTTGGTTGAACGAGCCTACTTATACTACCAGAAAAAAATCCTGATATTTAAAGCATAACTTTGAAGACTATTCATTCAACTTATAGTATCGAAAGATCGACTTTCATTTATCTAAAGCCACAAAATGGCCTGCACACTTTAATCTCACCTGTGTAAGCAGATGATGACGTAAATTGTAACCCCAACATTTTTGGATTGCTCGTAAATGGATATTAATTTTTGATAGCCCCTTAGAAAAAGGTTACTATTTGATGTATTTTAAAAGGGGGAAAACGGAACACAAAAGCAATATCAAAATTAGGGTTCTGAAACAAACGAATATAGAAAAACCTTATTTTGATCAAATTTGCTAAATCAAGGTGTGCCAACCTGCCACCTCTCAAAAAGAAAAAAAAAAGGGGAAAAGAAAAGAAAAGAAAAGAGAAAAATCGGATACAAATGGAAAACGAAATGGGATAAATGCCCCCCAAAAAAAGGACAGTAAATGAGGAAAAGACGAGCAAGAGAAAAAAACAAAAAAAGATATATAAATGGGAAAATAAAATGAAAGAAAGTTTATCCCATTTACCTTCTGGTAGTGCCTGCCAGGTAGTGCTTTTCCAGGCATTCCAAATACTGCCAAAACGTAAGCTCCTCCACATTATCATAGGACTGGTTTAGAGGAGAGGGGTTCCATATTTTCCCAATGGCATGTGACACCTTCTCTAGAAGCAACCCTAGCTCTTCCTTATGTACCCTGGAGGTTTCATCAATATCTAAAGTGTTGAATATCAACCACTGTTTGTATGCATCATCTTCACTGAGTGTGTGATCTTCTTGCTTGAATGATGCCTGCCTGACAATTGACCAGTACAGCTGATGAAGTTTCTCAGCATCTAGATTATCACTCCCTTTAAGGAAAATATAAAGACTCCTTGAAAGCTTCATCCATTTTAGAAAAGATAGCAATTAATGTCAATGTTTTTGGCATGAAATATTCTGCCTTATCTTGATCAGGAAATTTTCACTGACCAAGCTTTTTTTTGGTGCTTGAAAATTACTCATCACGTTACCAAGCAAACTATCCTCCTCCAACCCTTCGTGTTCATATAAACAGTCCACTGGATTGACCGCTTTCAAGGAAGGATGTAGGGGATGGGTGCAGGAGGTTCACACCCCTGCTGAGATGAGTGATTTACAGTCAGTATTGCTTTATTATTATTTTAAAATTATCTGTTTTTGGTGCTTGGGTCCTAAACATAAATGGTGCATCCCAAGGATGCACCCCTCCCTGCAAAAAAAATCCTGGATCTGCCCCTGCATACATCAGTTCAGTGATTAACTAAAAAACATTAATTGAAAGGTAGTGCAAGGTACAAATTTGAATAATTCTTTGAAAAAACCCTCCCTGCTACATCTGCCACTGCCCATGTTATACCAAGAATGTAAAAGTTTTAACATGGAATCACTTCTATTCATATTTTATCAAGAAAGCATATGCCTTATCAAAAGCTCAGGGTATGTCAATTATAATTAAGATACAAGAGCAGCTTTGAAATCATAATAAATATTTGCTAAGAACTAAGGTCTAAAAGATTTGAAAGAAAAAAAAGCTATCATTTTATCATTTATAATTTGAAAAACAAAATATTATCTCAATACTATCAATCTAAAAGCAAAAGTATTGCATTTTGTCAGTTAACTACATTTTAATTTAAAAAACAACAAGAACAAAAATGTGTACAAAATGAAAATTTAAAACTAGTATACAAATTGATGTACAATTGTTGACCACTAATTTTGTCATGGAAGCTAGTAGATTATAGACCATTATTCATAAAAGCCAAAAAATATTATTTCTTCTTTTTTCTAATAATACATGGGAATTAATGTTCCATTCATTGTTGAGCCAGTCCTGGTTTATTAGGTCATAAAATAATAGTCTATAAACTTTGTAACAACATTTCTCATCTTATATCATGAATATATTATTGCATTGTTAATTAAATTTTCGATCATTCATTTTATAAAAAGATAGAAAAGGTATGACATGGGCAATATAATGAAGTAAAAAAGCAAACAATTTATATAGGTTGTTATGGAACAAATCTAAGCTTATTTAAACCTACAGTCTGGTTTTAATAAGTTTTTGAGCAACAAAATTCAGTCTGATGACCGGGAGAATATTAATCACTGAATACTTAATGAAGCATATTGAAAAAAGCAGATTACAAAGTGACAAGCTCTGACAATTGTTAAGTTAATTTTACTTTCCAGCATAAATTCTGAACGATAGTTAAAGAAAAGCAAAGAGTTTTTGCCTTTGAAAATAACCTCGAATAAAAATTGTAAAATGTCCAGTATTGTCATAGCAGGGCATAAAGTCACTATTTTTTGTTTATTTTACATTTGGCTGAAGCACTCGTTTCAACAAGCATATTAAGGTTTCACTAATTGTACATATTTCTCACCTTTAGGAAGAAGCTGTTCTTCTAAGTACTCCACAAATTCGGTAACAGAGAGACTTTTCTTGTCTTCTTTGAAGTTTACATTCAAATCATCAGCAGAGTATGGGATTCCTAAATCTCGACTTATAGTAGCACAGAGAACCTGAAGCTTGGATTTGGCAACTTCGCCTGCCAAAGAATTCCTTCCATTGGAGATTTGTAACGCTTCGAAAGTGTGTCTAATACCATTCTTAACTTCTGTTTCCAACTTAACTGGCCGGGTCTTCTCTTCTTCGATGTTGTTTGCCTCCATAGTTTTTAAAACTTTGAAGATTACTACACGCAAAGTCTTCGTTTAAGCTCGTTTTCTACACGGAACTCAATCGTTGACTGACTGAGCAGTTTGAGTCCAAACACGTCACGTCTGAAGTCAAGCGCGAAAGGTTATTCAAGTCCACTTCCTGTCAACAGCAGCTCTCAGCCGAAATCTTTTGTCTTTTTGGCTTGAAAATAAGAAAAAAGGATGTACACAAAAAGAAATCGTCCCTCGTACAAGCTCAACAATTGATACGATGCTGTCACTGTTTCAATATTTCAAGCTAAGAAACAAAACATTTGGTTTTGCTAGACAAAATATTTTCAAATTGTTTCTGAGAAAAAAATATATATATACTGTAGTATACTTTCGAATTTTAAAAAGTGAAAAAATGTAAATGAAAGCTTTCGATATCAAAGCGTGTTTGAGAATGTCTTTGCGTGCGATTCGTTTGGCACACCCTGAAGACTACCGGATGTCTTCGCCACGTGCATAAACTAATGTACAGATCGCATGTGATATAATTTTCCAAAAACCAGCTGTCATTGCCCACAGTCGTAAAATACACAAAGTAAATTTGTAAGTGTGAAAATTTAGAAATGCTGTGTTTTAATTTAATGGCATGCGCAGAATAATTTTTTCCTTTTGTTGTGACACCAGAAGGGCTTCCTTTCCATATCTGTTGGCGCGAAGACGCCCACTCCGCGCGCTAAGCCGATAGCGGCTGTTTCCCATAAAATTTCTCCTCTGATATACTTATAATTTAAAAGGATTATTGCAGCTGGTTTGAAGAGAGAATGGAATAAAGTAATCGTGAGTCAACGTTGCTGACATTTGTTCATCGATAGAGCCAAACTGTCAACACTGCATCTGACCACAGGAAGACCACTCGCTGACACGCGAGGTATTTCGCGCGCTGTCAAGTGTGTACAAAATCTTACTGACCGGTCTTGAAGATCTTCCTGTGCGCTATTTCTTTTTATACATTATGACGTCCGGTGACATATCAAATGAAATGGTATAAGTAAATCATGGTTCACCGGAAAAACAAGCGGATAGCTTTACTGAAGTTGTTAATCTAATTTAGCTTCAAAAGTTGAAAATATATTAAAAAAGGACAAGATGGAACAATATTAAAAAAGTAGGTGTAAATAAAATCCCAAGTCGCATCGTACTCACCTCTCCAGTTTACAATTAGCCCTACCCACGCTGAAAAAGTAGTGCTTCAAAACTCGAAGCGGATTTCGCACGGAGTGAGGAATGATACGACAAATATCGTAGCCGTAGTGACCGTAACTACGCGCGTTGATATTTATATAATTTACACCCAAAAAATATGGAAAGCCATTTCAGTATTACGGTATACCGTACCGTGTACGTGCTGTAAGTCAGTACCGTACGTAAAGGGGTTTTCATACGAAAACCTCAGCTCCTTACAGATAGACTATCAAGATTTTTAGTTGTGTTTGCAGTAGTAACCTTGTAACGAAAGCTATGCACAAGTAGCACAGGGACCGCGGAGAGGGAGGGGCTGTTGACTTCCCACTTTTTTTCCCCAAATCTACGTTGATTATAACACTTTCAAAGGTGCTCCTGTCAAAACATAGCCCCCAACTTTTCAAGGTGCTCAGCGGTCCCTATAGCATATACCCATCGCACATATCACCAACACGCACACACGCACTTGAATTTACTCGCGTTCTACATACCTATCCCTGTATGGATGTTGTGTGTACCTTAGCTTACATGAAGTAGGATACTATTTGTGACGACAAGTCTTTATGTTAACTTCTGTTATGCAAATAGTTTAACACTGGCTGTCCAAAATTTTGAAATTTGACATGCTAGCCATCAAAACACAGTGCGAAAAGAAATAAAAGGAAAAGAAAAGATGAAAGTTTTGGCTGGGGAAGAAGAGAGAGACTGAGTACTAGTGTGTGCACAGATTTTGTGACCAGCGGTATTGTTACCCATAGCAACGTAAATTGCAGCCTCCATATTCTTTTCAGAAAGACGTTTTTCTGCCGTATTTTTCTCAATTTTCACGCTCAAAATGCCTCCAAAAAAGAAAAAGTCGGGCAAGAAAAAGCTTGCCAAGATGACTGAAGAGCAAAGGCTTGTATATTTAGAACAGAAACGCCTCGCTGAAGAAGAAATGAGAAAAAAGAAAGAAGATATGTTGACACAGTTTCTGAAGGTACGAAAAACAGCTGTGTGTTGGAACTATTTTTGAAGTTTTTCCTTTTTTTTTCTCTTAAAATGTCCTTAGAAAATAATACTAATGACTTATGGTTTCAGGATAAATTAGCGAAAGAAGAAAAGAGTACTAAATTCAATCTCCACAAACTTCAAAACCAATGGAGGGTCATCATGAGAGAAGGTTGGTCGCTATTTCTTAAAAAATCCTTTAAAATCATGATATTTATAAGTGTCTAGTAAATGGCTTTGGATATTAGATTATCGATAAATTTCTAGACTATACCTTAGCACAAAACCCTACCCTATTTGTGCCATTGTTTTTGACGTATATTGTAACCATATGATTTTACACAATAAACTGTGTCTATCTGTCTGTCCGTCTGTCCATAACTATGGTCTGTCTGATTGTTCTGGTTTGTTTGCTAAACTCAAAATCAAATTTTGTGCCCATTATTAACTGGAGAACCTGGAGAAAAAGCCTCATTGCAAGGGAGAGAAGGACACGTCAAACAAACTCTAGTCACATGTGGCATCTGCACTTGCATATCGGCTCTAACCAGCGTCCTGACCTGGTTAGAGCCGATAACAACAACATATGCCACCCATGCCATGCACAACTAACTAGCATTTTATATTATGATCATCTGATGATTAATCAAGTCTGTTTTCACAGCTAAATCCCAGGAGTTAAAGAAAGACATTGAAGTACTAAGCCAGACATTTGAACGAGTCATAGACAGAAAAGAAGCTATAATAAAATCACTTGTGAAAGATATAGAAGAAGCAGAGGAACAGTACCAAATGGCACTCAGAAGCCATCTACAAAATGAAGACCGGTTGATAGGTAAGTTCAATAACCTATTACAGTATGTAGCTCCTGTAATTATACTAGTGCCAATTTCTTATGAGTGGGAATGACAAGTTCATATCAGTACCAATTTGTTTACAGTAAGCACTATATACAAATAAATAAATAAGAAGTCATTTTAGCTGTTCTGCATTCCATACCATGTACCTGCTGTAATGCACATTTTCCACTAATATGAATATTTGTCCTTGTATTTTAGGTCTTCAGCAAAGGAGACTTAAGGAACTTAAAAATGAATATGATCAGGAGCAAGAAGTTATTAAAGTTGAATTTGATACTGAAAGGTAAAGTTAAAGCTACAAATGTACATGAGTATTGTTGTCATAATATTGTACAAGACAAAAGATAAGAACATGAAAGGCTTGTAGGCTTGATTCAGTGCCTAATTAATGTGTTTGACCAATAAACTGGTGTACAAACTTATATAATGGATTCAATTGTGGTGTATTGGTAGCACACTCACCTATCACCTCTTGGGGTCGTAGGTTCAATTCTCAGATCAGCATTTCATGTGAGTAGAGTTCTATGTTGGGTCTCTTCCTTGTTTCAATGGTTATTCTCTGAGTTCTCTGGTTTTCCTCCCTCTGCAAAACCCAACAAATTGCTCAATTCCAATTTAAACTGTGAGTTAGCCGTGCCCTGACTTATGGATCAGCCCAGAGGCTGTTTCAGGATTTGATAAAACTGATGGTATGGAGTGTTGTCAATTTTGGAGAAAATATGATATGTACTATTTGCAATGAATAATTTTTATTCTAAATCTGTTTTATATCAGAGAAAAGATACAGAATCAACACAAGAAAGAAATGCATGATATTCAGGATATTATGTTTGCTATGGAAGAGGAATGGAATGAACAAGAAAGTGAAGCCAAACAAGACTTCCAAAGTCTAAGAGATGAGATTAAAAACAAGGTGATAATAACTGCCATTTCATGATCACTGACAAAACAAACAATTAGACCTAGAGCCAATGGGTCAGTAGCCCACAAGGCACAGGTGAATTGATTGGCTATTTGACATGTTGCCCATGAGGGTAAGAGGTCTACTTATTTTTAAATAGTATACAAACTAGTTGGACAGTGATACAAATAATTGAAACCTCAAAATTCTTGCCAAAACTATGGCAACACCGGTACCACTGTTTTGCTTTGTTTTTTCTCTACTAGTCTAACAGACCTGTAGGAGTGTAAAGGGACAGTGACATTTATTGACTTTATTTTTTGTTACCTTAGAACATAGAAGAAAAGCATGCTTTAAGAATTCAGCTTGAAGGAACAGTAGAGGACCTGTGGAGACAGTTCCAGCAGGTAAGGAAACATATCTGCAGTGCATGTAGTACAGTATCTGCCCCATATTGTCCATGCCTTCCAGTTTCCTTTAATTTCTACTTGATGTTATTAAGGCTCTGAAGAACTACAATGAGACAACGGAAGAGAGAAAACTAGCATTTGAAAACCTGAAGGCCAAAGATGAGAAGAGTGCCAAAGAAATTGAGACACAGATGAGAAAGCTTCAAAGAATACAGGTACAATATGTAACATTTGGGTAAAGATGGATGGTGAAAATCAGGGAGACTGATGGCGATAGTGATGTCTGGCTGCTCTCTTCTTGGGGATGGCATTGGCAGTGACCATGGTGATGGTGGTGGTGGGGGTGGTGATGGTGATGGCAATGGTGTACAGTGTAAGTAAGTGCTGGAGGTGGTGGTGGGGGGTGGGGGTAGTCGTGATGATGATGATGATGACAATGGTGATGGTAATGTCAGATAATGACATGTACATTGGTTGTCACGATCAAGGCATGTGATCGTTATATTCTCTCATAGTGCACTAAGTGATGATGATGACATTGATGAAGATGAATAATCCATTATGTAATAATTTTAACATTTCTTAATGCATAAGCTAAACTGACATGTTTGCTTTCAGGATAATATTGCTCAGATCAAGGCCAAAATGGCATCCAATTCAAGAGAATGTGATGAGAGAAACAGAATGATCAAAGATGTAAGTTCATTATTGCAAATTAATAATCCCTGATGCATTATTAATACAGCTACCTTTTTTGTTGCAAGATTCATATTGGCTGTGTTTATATCTTTAGCAAAGAGAAGTTGTTGGAGTGCAGTTTCATGAATTAAAAGCTGAAATGAATAAAATGCGAGACTCTGAAAGGTGAGACTGAAGTAACTTGAAAACCTTTTAAACCAAAAAGTGCCAGCACAGCTTCCACCTGGTGCACTACATCACTTTACAGGTCATCACCATACTATACCTATTGTTAACCAACAAATTACTGTATTTGAAATGTATTATTAATTTTTCAGGGCTAGTTTAACTCAACTTACCTTACAAAGTAATGCTGCAATCAAAAAACTAAAAGGAAAACATGAAATGGTAAGAGATACTGGTGCTTGGTTTCTTGTATTTTAATTGTTGATAGTGATGATTTATCTAAAGTTTACTTTAAAAAATTTACTTAGCTTTTTGTTGTTATGAAACAACGTGGGCCATTCATAACAGAGCTAGGCTTCAATTAAAGCGGATGCACAAAGATCGAATTGGAATTTAGAAGTTGGTTTTTGCAGAGGGAGGAAAACCGGAGAACCCGGAGAAAAACCCTTGATGCACAGGAGAGAACCAACAAACAACTCTATTTACATGAGATGGCAAGTCCAGGAATCGAACCCGAGACCCCAGTGGTGAGAGGCAGTGCATTAACAGCGTACACCACCCATGCTTCCCTAATGTGAGTTTATCGAGTAGAACTTATAAAATGATGATGGTGATGATGATGATGATGTCGTCCTGGCATCAATCAAGATGATATTGATGATCTTAATACTCTTGATGTTGTTTTTGATGATGATGCTGATGTTAATGCTGACGTTGCTCAGGGTGTTAGTGATGAGCTTGACAGTGTTGATGGTGATGATGATGATGGTGAAGTTGATGCTGTTGCTCATGATGACAGTGATGATCTTGTTGTTGTCGCTGCTGCTGCTTATTGTGAAGATAACTTTGATGATTTTAACTATCAAGTTGCTGATTCATCTAATTTTTGCCTTAAATCGTAGGGTGAAAGAATAGTCAAGCTCTCTGAGATGTGTCGTAAGCTTGAAACTGAACAAGAAAAGGTTCTTCCCTTCTATGCTTCATCATTATCACCTGAAGAAGACGACGATGTTACGGCTGCAGTACAGGAAGCACCGTCTGAAGCTCTGGCTGAAGTATGATAATCATTTTGTACAACAATAACAAAAAACATCAATCCCTACCGATGTCCTGTATTTGACAAACGCGTGCATTTCATTCTGAAGCCCTTGGTCACCCATTTGCCTTTCACTGTAAACAAATATTGCCAATATGTGAAAATCTTGGACATTTTAAAACATTTGGCCTTATTTACAGTTATTTTAGAGATTGTAATTAATTTCTGAAAGAAAAAGCTATTGACGCAATATGTTTTAGACTGTCGAGTTTGCGGAGGGATTACGTAACACCGTGGAAAGCGTTTGACACCAAAAACAACGTAAAAACTTGAAATACCTTGAAGTTTCCTAACCCAGCTGTAATGCACCATAAGACTATATTCACCATTTACGATGTAATCCTTTTCCCACAGATCCTGCATGAGTATTCCTCGCTGGAAAATTTCTGGAAGAGATACAACAAGGTTGTGGATAGATTGGATAAACTTACTTGTTTCTTATTGGCTAACAACCTAGGAAATAACTTCCCTATTGAGAAGAATAATTAGAACACACGTAGTTTGCTGCTTCTATGATTTTTGTGTCAAAAGCAATAGTAGTGAACAGTTCATGAAATTTCCACGCAAGTTCTTGCGATATCTTGTGGTAGTTTGCGTATGTATAGCACCTCGATTTTGTGTGGAGTTTGAATTTCGAGTTTGAATCGTAATTTCATGCGGTGTTTTTATAGGTTCTACTTGATAAACTCGCATTAGACAAGGAAAAACACTCCTTATTACAAGAAAATCAACAGTTAAGGGCAATTCTGAAACAATATCTCGATGGTAAGTCATTTTTTCTCTCTCCATCCATCTCCACTTCCCTTAATTTATTTCCTTCCTTTCGTTTCATCCATCCATCCATCCATCCATCCATCCATCCATCCATCCATCCATCCACGCATCTTCCATTCATCGACCCATCCATATTCCTCCGTTCTGCCTTTCCTTCATCCTTCCTTCCTATCTTCCTATCTTCCTATCTTCCTTCCTTCCTTCCTTCCTTTCCTCTTTCTCTCTATTTCATTCCTTTCCAACATACCAGACTAATCACTACAAGACTTTTAGTAAACAAACTTCTCTTGTTTTCCGTGCCTTCTTTAGGTATCTCGGTGAATGACGAGATTCTCAGCTCACATAACCCACTTTTCATCGTCAACAACAAGACCAATGTCAAGTAAGTACTTTAACATATCATCAATCTTTGCTCAAAAACATAACGAGTGCCACGAAGGGCGTAGTTCGTATTTCGCCGTGACATGACCATGAGGGCGTTAGGATCGGGCTTTCTGATTGGATAAGCAGTGACTTCGCACGCTGTGATTGGCTCAACGAATATTTTTCTGTACCGTGCCGTGACCTTTCACCGTCATGTGAAAACTACTCTGCCAAACGCGCCTACGCTTGATAAGTGAAAAGTGAGCGATATACCTTACGCACATCCTTCAAAAAATGATACGCTCAGCATTTAGTGTGTGAGAGAATGAAATTGTTCCCAATTAGTGCGGAAAGCGCTAGAAAGACTAACTACGTAGAGATTTATTAATTCTATATATGAAGTTATTATAGTAATTTAATTACGGTTTTGTTTTGGTAGGTTATCTGTACCAGTAATGGACCCTCGTGTGAAGCGGTCAGGTCCTACAGTAGTCGAAGCAGCGCACGTTGTCAAACATGCTATATGATACAGCGCACCTACTAATAATGATGATAATGATGTGAAAGATGTTTTCTAAAAAATGTACATAGCTTGTAATTGGAATCTTATAATGTAAATATTGGTTTCCCAATAAATTGACCTAATCAAAATGGTCTAGTTTCTAGTTCTTTAGTTTTGTGAAGGAAGGTGAAGGTAGATACTTATATAGCGCGTTTCACGCAAGTCTCAATGCGCTTTACAATCAGTTTTCAGTGGAGGACTTTAAGGGCTGCATATTAAGGCGCCATTGGCAACCGCGCAGCTTACAATCATGAGTAGATAAATTAGTATTAGTAAATTATGCCTCCAAATTGGGGTAGGCTGTTGAACCGGGAGACAATCCCCTACACTTATGCGAACAGTTCAGCGGGTTCTTTAATGTCCCATATTTAGGTTATGGAAAAGATGGCAGACAGAGCCTACGCGGTTTAAAGTCCTTATCCGAGAAGACCTGAAGGTCTAACCATTTGTAGATGTAGTTACAAAGGCAGCACCTTCTCCTCAGTTATTTAAAGACCCTGAGTGTTGGTCCGGCCGGGGCTTGAACCCACGACCTCCCGCACGAGAGACCGATGTTCTACCAACTAAGCTAACCGGATGGCGGTATTGTGTAGAATATCCCATGCATAAAAGTTCATGAAATTTCGTAAGCGCTTTTACAATTTATTCTTAGATTTGTGATATGTGAGAAAGCGCTGTGTGCTATCACTGTATGAATCCATCTTTACTACCAAAAGGCGGGGCTTTATATATTAGTTGGTTTTGATTTCAAACCTTCTTTGTTTGTACAAAGACGAGTATGTTTGCACAGTTTTGTTCTCTAGAGTTTTTTTACTTGTTTTTATTTTGAACATCACTTCGGGACCATACCTCCAGACGTGATGCTGAAGCGCAGTATGGCTTTACGGTTCAGCTGGAGATTTCGGCTCCAACTCCGCTATCCCAGGTCTATGTGATCAGGGAGCTCGACCAGAAGTAGGACTTAAGGCCTTAAGGGAGAGGTTAATCGGCCCCTAGACCATGTAAGATTAACCCCTTGCTTTGATCAGGAATAAACCCCGTGATTTGGCCGATTCTCGTGGAAACAGTACCGTCCTTACTTTGTCGTTAATCCATGTGGGATGTCTTTTGAGGTTAAATAAACAAACTGCGCAATCACCGAAAAATGAGTGTCGAACGCAAGAGTTGATTTTTATGAAATGCGTTTTTTAAAATTTATTTATTGACATTTTAGAAACTACAAGCTGGCGTTTATTAATCGACATTTATCCTCTCCGATTTGGCCAAATAAAAGCTAAGAAAAGCAAATTTATTACACAGACACTAACTAAAATTCTAAAGCTCGCTTGAATAGATGTTTTGAGAACTGCTCTTGAAAATTCAATAAAAACTAGCAAAGTAAATTATTAAATGGGTCACTAACAATACTATAAGCTTGCTTCAATTGTATGTTCATAGACTGTTCCTGAAAATTTCAAGTACTAGTTGTACTCAGAATGTGAAGGGAGGGGGTTTACAAAGAGTCGATCCATTAAATTGGCGAAGGAAAATTCATTAAACATCTTTCGATGAGTCCAAAGCGATAAGGAGATCTTGTATAGCGGACCGGTCGATCAACGAGGGGGGTCCCAATCCCATTTCCCAGCCCAAAATTTTGCAAAATCCCAATCCTATTTATGAAAAATCTCAGTCCAAGTTTTAGAGTTAGAGTTAGAGAGCTAGAAAAATCCCAATCCCAGTAATGGCTAAATCCCAGTCCCAGTACATCAAATCCCATTTTCCCGGCCCAAAAAAGGCCAATCCCAGCTCCCATTTTACCCCTCCAGGACCCTCAACGAGGACTTGGGAGTGTGTGCAGATGCTTTAGAAATGACTGGAAGTCCTGACTGGCTAGATATAGAATCAAACTGACCAGCTCATCGTATCTGTCAGAGGGGGTATGTCAAAAACAAGCAGGGATGTCATATGTTTGCTCGTGATCCCTGATCCGCCTTCTCAAGTAATTGGGCATTTGTTTAGGCCTAGGGGAACATACCGGGGAGGGACGGAAGGATAACATAATGGGCACGCAGGGTTAAAATCTTTCAGATCATGCCTGTGGATCGATCACATTCATTCAGGCCTTCAAGGTCAAGTTTCGCGTCTTATTTGGTAACTCAAGTAGTTACATCAGAATGAGAGTTTATCAGGTATTGCGTGACATTTTAAATTTTAATCAAACACAAATGAAAATACAATATTTGAAAAGA